>ONZH01000069.1:0-21045 GCA_900303285.1 Rhinella marina | reverse complement strand
CAGGGGGCACTCTCTGGCTCTTCCAGCTCAAGCTCCCTCCCCCAGCCAGCCCCCCACTTACAGGCCCCTCTCTTCCAAACAATTTACCCTGGTAGGGGACGTATTAGATATTGTACTGATTTTTTTGGGGTTCTTCTTTTAATTGCCTCCTGCTATAGACGGGAATCGCTTGGGAAGCAGCTATGCTCACCACTTTACCACCAACAGCCACTGCAACAGATACTAAACTTTATGTCAGCCAACATTTCGACAATCGATAACCCGAAATGGGTCCGCCATCGAGCCCGGCGTTCGGCCACCCTTAACATTTCACATACTCTGACCGAGTCTGACCCTGGGGCCGCTCATGTACTGCCCACTTGGAGGATGCTTCACCTCCTGCTACCTCAGTCTAACTCGGTCACTCTGTTGTCACCGCCATGCTGCGTCTGGCTACATTTTTGGGTGGCTCACCTGCTACCTCATGTAACTTGGTCACTTGTTGGTGTCACCGCCATGCTGTATCAGGCTTATGCCTGCATCGTGTGGCTGGGGATAGGAGAGCAGTGCCAGAATGGGCATGGGTGATGGACCTTCGTTGCACCTAGTTCTGTGCTTCCCTATATATTCCCACCATGCCAGCCATGGGTTGTACATTAACTAATAACAGGGAAAACAAATAAAATATTTTACATAAGGGTCAACTACAGACTCTCCCAGGTACACCACCTTTGTCGTCCGCAGTAGCGGCCACTATGAGGAAGGCCACGGCGAGAACATCCCCTTTTCAATTGAGAGCAAGTGTAGAATTGTAGGAGGATGACACTTTTCTTCCGCAGTGGATTCACCTTACCCTTTATCATTGCCAGACAACAGTTAGTGAAAAAGTAATTGGCAATGATGAAGAAAATGTAACGGTGCAGTGGACCATCTGTGACGCAAAACCTATATATTCCCACCATGCCAGCCATGGGTTGTACATTAACTAATAACAGGGGGGAAAAAAAATTTACAGGAGGGTCAACCGCAGACACTCCTAAACAATTTTACATGAGGGAGTGACTCCCTGTCTGCCATCGTGTTCGGTCAGGCTGTCAGTAGGTACACCACCTCTGTCGTCCGCAGAAGCGGCCACTATGAGGAAGGCCATGGCAAGAACATCCCCTTTTCAATTGAGAACAAGTGTAGAATTGTAGGATGACACTTTTCTTCCGCAGTGGATTCACCTTACCCTTTATCATTGCCAGACAACAGTTAGTGAAAAAGTAATTGGCAATTATAAAGAAAATGTAACGGTGCAGTGGACCGTCTGTGATGCAAAACCTATATATTCCCACCATGCCAGCCATGGGTTGTACATTAACTAATAACAGGGAAAACAAATAAAATATTTTACAGAAGGGTCAACTACAGACACTCCTAAACAATTTTTTAGGAGGATCAACTTCGGACACTCCAAAACAAATTTTTTGGAGGCTCGCATATAGACATTTGACTGCTACATCAATCTAACTTGGTCACTTGTTGGTGTCACTACGCTGTCACCATGATGTGTCAGGCTTATGCCTGCATCGTGGGGAGGGGGATAGCACAGCAGTGCCAGCATGAGCAGTGGTGTCACCTGCAGGCGGTGATGGACCTTCGTTGCACCTAGTTGGGTGCTTCCCTAACATGTGATGGGTATTTGCCTCGCCTTTTTTTGGTCTGGGTGAGCACAATTGCCATGAGGGTAACCACCAGGCTGATGCCTGAGAATTTGGGGTAATGGTGGGATTAGGCAGCCTCAGAGGCATCCATGCATGCTGCCCCTGCTGTTTCCTGTCCATTTCCGTGGTGTTTCCATCATTTTCTGAGGTTTCCAGGTTTTCACCCAGCCTTCCCTAGGCAGAGCCTTGGTCCCCTGCAAAAATGCTCGAGTCTCCCATTGACTTCAATGGGGTTCATTATTTGAAACGAGCACCCGAGCATCGGGAAAAGTTCGACTCGAATAACGAGCACCCAAGCATTTTAGTGCTCGCTCATCTCTAGTGGTGGTTGATCTGGAGCCAGCCCACCTGGTCATCCTTCCTTTGTTTTTTTATATATTGTGGCATTTTATGGTATTTTCTTTTGGTTTTCATGGACACATAGGTCTACATACAGTAGGAACTGTATAAACAATATGATTTTATATATTTAGCTGAAACCTATTGAAAAAAGTTGCATCTCATTTTAGATATATTGGAAGAAAAACACTAGTTACAAAGATATTTTTTCACTCCAAAATGTATTTTGGTTAAATGATTTCTAATTCAGTTCATACTATAGGTTTCATTCTGAGCTCATTGTCATCTCCTGATAAATAAGGTAATTTGTGTCACCTGGCAATTGGTGATGGTAAGTATTATGTCTGAACCCATTTCCAACTGTTTACCACTTTTCAAGCCTATTGTCTGCCCATAGTTTTAAAAATAAATAGTCCTCCAATTTTTAAACATAAACAGGGACACTTATCAAGACTAGCGCTCCCATGCACCAGTCTTGATCCCTCTGTGCGGGAGTACTGTGCACCCAAAACTAAAGTCTACACCATCTAGAGGCTGGCACAGACATCAGCTATAACACATGCCAGTGTCTGGCATAAGGTATGGTAAATCTGGTGGGTGGCATGAAGTACCACCCCTCTTGCTAAGCCCCATTTTCATCGTTAAAAGTTGCAAATTATGGTCTACAAATGGTTTGCGCTGTAATTTTTGAATTTTTACACCACAAAAATGGCATAATGCTCTTAGTAAATGTCCTTCAAAATGTCAATTCATTTATGTCAAATTCTCATTTCCAAAGCTGAAATAATTTAGTAATTTTTTCACCATGAGCATGGGTGTAACTATAGCCATAGTAACCACAGGGATCACTAAGGAGCTTGAAGGTTTAAGAGGGCTCACAAAGATGTAATGTAGAAATGTTATGTAGTAAGTGTAGTTATGATGGTATTGGCATTACTGCAGAACAAATGTAGTTGGAGTCCTATTCCAAATATTGCATACTTTTCTGCAGTCAAGTTAATAGAAGCTACCAACTTAAGTGCAGATAAGGAATCACATAATTGAAAGACATGATAGAGTGATAGAAAAACATGCATGCATGTATACTGCATTCATCAGTGTAATGTTCCAGACATATATTGAATCGAAGGGTGGTTTCACACTACCGTTATATTTTCCGTTTTAGCAATCCATTTAAATGTGATTAGTGACATAGTAACATAGTTTCTAAGGCCAAAAAAATACATCTGTCCTTCTAGTTCAGTCTGTTATTCTACAACTTTATCCAGAGGAAGGCAAAAAAAAACCCTGTGAGGTAGAAGCCAACTGTTAAATAGTCCCACAGGTGGATCATGTGACGTGGCCAGCGTCTCCACAGGTTTGCGCTGGCCTACCCACGCCCACACTCACCTGCTGCCAAATGCATGGAGTGCTGCAGCCAAGTGCTGCAGCCAAATGCATGGAGCAAAGTAGCAGCTTCTCATAGGCAGAGAGCAGGCAAATATGCTTCCCTTTTGCAAGTCTTCAAAATTCTGCTGCTTCGCTGAATTTTACAAAAAAAATTGCTTTGTGACAAATTACTTTGTCACGAAGCACATTTTTTTGTAAGTAGTGGGTGCAATGACAGGAAGCAGCGATTCTGCTGCTCCCCGTCATTGTTTCCCTCAGATGCTGTGTTCATAGTTGATTGTGGCATCTGACAGTAATAACACAGAGTAAAGTAAAATGAAGTAAAATAAAAAATGAAATCATAATTATCTCATTCATTTGCTTGTGACAGGCCAGCCGCCATCGTGATTAAAGATCTAGTGCTAAATCACGTCATCATGTGGGCCTGTGTGGCAACATCATGCGTCACCACGCACAGGATTTGGTGCAATATCTTAAGTCAATATGACGGCGGCCGTACCATTGCGAGGAAATGGATGAGGTTTTTTGTTTGTTTGTTTTTGACACCATTTCAGGGAAAATTGATTCTTTAAGCACGAGCAAGGTCGGCCTCATGGCGACTCTAATTTACCTTGAAATACGGATTTAAGTCCACTTTGTGGAGTTCGATTCGCTCAACACTACACAAAATCCATATAGGCAGTTCTAGTCACAAAAATACATGTTCAATGAAAAGATCTTTCATCCTCAAATGGTCTTTCTTTGGCTGAAAGATTTTTCTTCTGATTATTGAACAAAAATTTCAAACACAGCCCAAATTCTTTGCAGGCGGTGATGGTCTGTCATTGCTCAGTTAAAACAATTGTTCATTGTTAAATTTCACATGCAGAAATAGCTTTGGTTGAAATTGTCCATTTTGATTAACTTTACATAATTGGGGTCATTTATCAAACTGGTGTAAAGTAGAACTGGCTTAGTAGCCTCATAACAACCAATTAGATTCCACCTTTCATTTTTGACTGCTCCTTTGGAAAATGAAAGGAGAAATCTGATTGGTTGCTATGGGCAACTAAGTCAGTTCTACTTTACACAAGTTTGAAAAATGACCCCAAATGTGTATGGTCAGCCTAAGATTTGTCAATATCTATTGGTTTCTTCACCTGAGATTATTTGGTGGTGAACATTTTAGCTACAAGGCTTTCCTAAGATTACCAACAAAGTAACATACAGTATGGCAAACTTTAAAGAGGACCTGTCACGTGTCCTGTGCCATTCCTTTATTATTCCAACTATAACCATAAGAATGAATTTACAGCAGTCTACGGTAAAGGATCTAGCTATGTGTTACCAGTGGGGGTTGTCCATGCACAGTCTGACACTATCCAGTCTGCCAATGCCAGTGTAGGGTCACACCACTAACCGGTAACAACTACATGGACCTTTTTTGCAGACTTATGGGAATTTAACATCAAGTTATTTGAAAAGATGTTCCAGAATTGGTGTTACATGGGAAATGCAAGTAGCTACTAAAACATATATGTCTGGAGAAGTGACATATCCTCTTGAAGGGTACACATGAAATATATGTTCAGCCTGGCACAATTAAGCTGTATGAGAACTACTGTCCAAAAAAAAATGTTTCCTAAGATTCCTTGTTGAAATAATCTGTAAAACATGGAACATTTTAGCATTTACCACGTATTAACCAAGCAATTGAGTGAATATTTCTTGCAAACACCAAAGCTCAGATGCAACCATTGTACGCTCAATTTAATTCATGCTGAATTAAACACGACCCACTGGTGGGAAAAAAATTGATACAACACTAGTAATGGAACCAGTATAATATGTGCAGTTGCCTGGAAAAGACAAAAAACTTAGTTTGTAATGGAACACTATCTAAGACATTCTTAGCATTAATTTCTGGAAACATTGGGCGAAAGAAAAAACAGCATTCAATTCAAAAATAGCGTACATGTTTTAGACCACCCAGTCCTTACTCATGTCATATCTTTTTGCTGCACACAAGATCATTAAAATACAGGCTTTGGGGGCTTTGTCAGAGGAGTGCCACCTTAAAGGTCAGTCATCCTCCAAGAACATCACCACAGCATTAACAATGACATACAGTAGAGACCAAAAGTTTGGACACACCTTCTCATTCAAAGAGTTTTCTGTATTTTCATGACTATGAAAATTGTAGATTCACACTGAAGGCATCAAAACTATGAATTAACACATGTTGAATTATATACTTAACAAAAAAGTGTGAAACAACTGAAATATGTCTTATATTCTAGGTTCTTCAAAGTAGCCACCTTTTGCTTTGATTACTGCTTTGCACACTCTTGGCATTCTCTTCATGAGCTTCAAGAGGTAGTCACCTGAAATGGTATTCCAACAGTCTTGAAGGAGTTCCCAGAGATGCTTAGCACTTGTTGGCCCTTTTGCCTTCACTCTGCGGTCCAGCTCACCCCAAATCATCTCGATTGGGTTCAGGTCTGGTGACTGTGGAGGACAGGTCATCTGGCGTAGCACCTCATCACTCTCCTTCTTGGTCAAATAGCTCTTACACAGCCTGGAGGTTGATAAATAAATGATGGTCCAACTAAACGCAAACCGGATGGAATAGCATGCCGCTGCGAGATGCTGTGGTAGCCATGCTTGTTCAGTATGCCTTCAATTTTGAATAAATCCCCAACAGTGTCACCAGCAAAGCACCCCCACACCATCACACTTCCTTCTCCATGCTTCACGGTGGGAACCAGGCATGTAGAGTCCATCCATTCACCTTTTCTGCGTCGTACAAAGACACGGTGGTTGGAACCAAAGATCTCAAATTTGGACTCATCACACCAAAGCACAGATTTACACTGGTCTAATGTCCATTCCTTGTGTTCTTTAGCCCAAACAAGTCTCTTCTGCTTGTTGCCTGTCCTTAGCAGTGGTTTCCTAGCAGCTATTTTACCATGAAGGCCTGCTGCACACAACTTATCCTCCGCAGCAGAGGTGACTCTTGGTCTTCCTTTCCTGGGGCGGTCCTCATGTGAGCCAGTTTCTTTGTAGCGCTTGATGGTTTTTGCGACTGCACTTAGGGACACTTTCAAAGTTTTCCCAATTTTTCGGACTGACTGACCTTCATTTCTTAAAGTAATGATGGCCACTCGTTTTTCTTTACTTAGCTGTTTTTTTCTTGCCATAATACAAATTCTAACAGTCTATTCAGTAGGACTATCAGCTGTGTATCCACCTGACTTCTGCCCAACACAACTCATGGTCCCAACCCCATTTATAAGGCAAGAAATGCCACTTATTAAACCTGACAGGGCACGCCTGTGAAGTGAAAACCATTTCAGGTGACTACCTCTTGAAGCTCATCAAGAGAATGCCAAGAGTGTGCAAAGCAGTAATCAAAGCAAAAAGTGTCTACTTTGAAGAACCTAGAATATAAGACATATTTTCAGTTGTTTCACACTTTTTTGTTAAGTATATAATTCCACATGTGTTAATTCATAGATTTGATGCCTCAGTGTGAATCTACAATTTTCATAGTCATGAAAATACAGAAAACTCTTTGAATGAGAAAGTGTGTCCAAACTTTGTCTGTACTGTACGTTAAAAATAAAACCAATGCAACAATGAAACATAGTGGAATTACAAAATAGCTGATAAATCCCTGTAAATATACTCTAATATTACTGTTGGGTCCTGTTAGCAATTTAACCCTCCAGGAACTCTAGTATCCAGGGGAAAAATCCAAAGATTCCCCGTTAAGGATTTTCCTAGAGTGGTGACCACCCAAGAAAAGCTTGTATAACTTTTCTATTCGAAAAAAAGGATAAAATGGAAGAAAAAACAAAACCCCTGTCTCTATATTGATTAGTGAGCATTGTATCAATGCTCACTAATCAATATAGAGACAGGGGTTTTGTTTTTTCTTCCATTTTATCCTTTTTTTTTCGAAAAAAGGCCAGCATCAAATGTGTAACATTTGTATTTGTAGAAGTTTACTGATACGTGTTCTCAAATGGCTAGTAGTACATCTAACATAGTGTTTTTTACAGGTCAAACATGAGGATAAATAAACCACAAAGTAGCTGTGGCTTTTAATATGGTAGCTACGGCCATTAGTGAACTCACTAAATTGCTTGTGTAACAGGGAGTCGGCGGCGCGCTTCCTCTCTGCAGCACCGCCGGCATCCCTGTATGGAGGCGGAGAGAGGAGCCAGTGACGTGCTCCGACGGCATCCTCATCTCCATAGCGACAATAGGCGGAGAGGAGTCGGCAGCGCACGTTTACTTCAGCGCAATGAGCAGGTGCTGAGTGCCCACCTAGTTGACACGGTGGTCAGTAATGATGCGACATGGGTCAAATGATGCTGGCCACGTCATGTGACCCCTCAGTGTGCCTTATCTAAACAGACAGCCTGCTGGTCACAGGTTGCCTGTGATTGTTTTTTTTTGGAATCACCACACTAGCTTCTTGATTGGATTTATTATACCTCGACTTTGGTTGACCCTTTTGACTTACGCTACCTCTTGGCTTTTCAACTTTTGGCTTCCCCTGGTACTGGTTTGTGTCTCTGTTTAGGATTTGATCGCCTTCTCGGTATTGGACCCTGGTTTGGTAACGTTTCGCTTCTGTGTTATTCTGTTGTTTGTTTGTTATTTGTCTCCCATTGTTCCCTTCCCTTTAAGGCCCAGCACTTAGCTTAGCTAGGGACCGCCGTCCAGTTGTGCATCGCTACTTAGGGCAGGTCTTGCAAGTAGCGGTGTGGGTGAACTATTAGGGCTCACTTGAGATACTTTGTGACAGCTTACTTGGTTTTATTTTATTTTCAAGTATCTTTTTATCAGGGTAATAAACAGAATATAGCAAATAGAGTTGTTTCAAGAAGTAATATCATCAATACAGAGCAGTGTATGGAACACAGTAATTAAGACAGTGACAGTCTGTTTAGTAAAAAAATGTAATTGTGTTCATACCACATAGAAGGACTCCCTACATCAGGTCCAGTACATAAGTAACAATAAACAATTAAGAAATAGACATGGCAGGCATCAGGTGGGGGGGGGGTTAAGAAGAAGAAGAGTCATCATGGGGCAGGACATGCATTAGAGGGGAAATGTATTTCAGCTTTGGAGAGCCCTTAGGTGATGCAGCACTATGGCCATGGATAAATTTAGGCTTTCTCACAGCTAAAAGGAGAGAACGCTCTCACACTCAGTAGCTGGCCACGCCCCCACTTTCTTGGTTTTAAATACTGGCAAGCTTTGCATCTAACAAGGCCTCATTTGAAACATCCATAAGTTGCTAAACATGTACGTTGTATGTCAGAGTTACCCACAAACAAGCTCGGTGATACTGTAGAATAGATCTTGTAGAAAGGGAAGAGCAGAAAAATCTTATAATGATTTCTATGCCCAGACGAGGTATGTTTCCAGCTTAGAACCACCATAAAATATTCAGGAGGAACATGCAGCTAACGTGATGATTAAAACATAATGTTTATTGTTATTAGGATAAAAACTAAACTTTGTGATAAAACTAGTCATAACCAAGTCATAAACATACATGGTTCCAGAATGGATTAGTAAACAGGGGTTCAAATATTGTTCCTTAGGGCTCTTTCACACAAGCGTATCCTGTGCATGGAATCAGCTGCGTCATGATTGATAATGTTCTGTGCGTCTCTGTGATATTTTTACTACAAAATCACAGTGACAACTTTATCTCACTGTGATTTTGAAGTAAAAAGGTCACAGAGAGGCATAAAACATTATCAATCTGTCACGGTGAGCCGGCGACGTGCCTCATCCTTACCGCCGGTCTCCCGTGTCTAGCTCCAAACAGGAACGCAGCAGACGTCCTTGTTTCCATGGAGATCAGGGGGCGAAGACTACCCGACAGCGTACGCTTTCCGGCGTACGCCCACTCCCTACTTGCGTACAGGGAGCAAGGCGAACCTGGCAGCGTACGCTTCCTAGCTTACGTACAGGACCAGCGGCAGGGAACAAATAAGTAGGTTTTTGTTTTGTAGATCTAGAGAGGATTGGGGTTACCAACACCTCCCAAAAGGTGGCCAACCGCTTTAAGACAGGCAGGCATGACCAACCTCCATGATAAAAAGTAATCATCACAGGGTTGTCACCTCTTCACTATAGTACACATCACAACATTACTCTAAGAACAGCTATGGGTGAAAATAATATAAGGCAAAGAGAATGAAGAAATCATTTTAGGACAAAAAAGTGGGGAAGGAATTGAATAATATATAAACATGGTATTGTAAGTTTCTTTGAAGAGGTAGTTTCTTAGGACCCTATGAAAACATTATATGATGGTGACTAGTCTTCTGAATAGGAGGAGAACATTCCAAATAAAAGAGTACATGAGAACTCTTGAAAAACGGAGAACATTGGGGGTCATGTATTAGGCCAGCATTTTAGACGCTGGTCTTAATGGCCCTGCACTGGCAGTGGATCCGCCAAAGTTATGTAGAGGTGCATGCTTCTACATAACTTTGGTGCATTCACTGCTGCTTCTAAATCTACGCCAGCTACCTTGCTGGTGTAAATTTAGATAATTTTCTATCCCTATAACAGGTGTAGAAAAAGATGAATGAGGCCTGCTGGCCCATCACCTTTCTCTGTCCATACCACTCCCAGTTTAGGTGACCTGAAGTGAGAAGGGAAAATTAGCAAATTGTGGGGCAAAGGACCTGTTTCCCAAAATCTGCACCAGAAATACACCTATTTTAGATGTATTTCTGTAACTAAATGACCCCCATTATGCTTACTATTAGTGTTGAGTGAAACAAAACATTCAAAGCAGAATTTGGTCAGGAATTTCCTGCGGAGCTGAATTTACTTGAGCTTTGGGGTAATGAATCAGATTCTTTCCTAAAATGGGGGTTGTATGTCTAACAAAGTGAAAGTAAGAAGCCCACGAATGCGAGATGACCCATAATGCCATATAGCCAGCCAGTCCTCAGATAGCCATCCCCTGTGATGTCACAGCCCTATAAAACCCTCTTTCAGCACAATCTCCACCATTTCACGTGGCAAGTGCTCTTGTGCTGGGGGTGTGTTGCTGAAAATGATTAATAGGACATTATTGGAAAGAGAGAGTGTGGGGAGACTCATTTTGTGTCAGTTTTTTTTTTTAATTTATCTCTACATTTACTTATTCCTACATCAGCCATAAATATAATTCAATTTCAGTAAGATAGAAGCCTTGATTTTTCCGGTGCCAGCGTTCCAACCAATAACATCCAGTCTGCACCCCTTAGGGGAGCAGGTCTTAATGATGACAATCCTTATCTTTTGCTGGCTTTATTTCTTCCATAAGTGGATATGCCAGAGCTGATTAATATTCTGTGTTCACTGTCAAATAACCTACAAGAGATTGTAACCCAGAACAGTAATAATAGTCAAACCAGTCAAACCTCATACCAGCAACAACCCCTGTTTAAAGGTGCCGCCCAGCCATTAACAATGAAGAAGGACTATACAGTGTGGTCTTCATTATTAAATGAAAGGCTAATTGTTCTTCACTGCAGCATGGCTACAACCCTCCCGGCCAGTACGGCCGGTCTGTGTGGCCATACCCTAAGGCACAGTGGCCTGGGTATACCTGATTTATAGCAATTAGTGACAAATTAATTTGTAACAAATCACATTTCTTGGCTAACTTCAGCAAAGCTTCCAAATAAAATTTTTAAAAACTTTGCTCATCTCTACTTACTATGAATGAAGACAATAATCGCTCTGTAGTAGAGCAGGTGATTAGGTGCAAATGGAACAATTCCAGTATACATATAACGAGGTATTGCAATGCTGAGGGCTGTTTGGGTAACATTGTTAGGATCACAACTCTATGCTAAATTCTGGTAAAGTGACTGGTAGAAAGAGACAATATAATTGGAATAGTTAGTAAGAAAGATTATTCTGGTACTTCTGTTCATGACAAATTGCCATACTATTCAAAGGGAGACAGTTACGAATTACAATAGAGCAAGAAATAAGAGCAGCGTGCATGATCTCAATGATCCCAGGCGAGGTCAAAAACAGCTTATATTCCATATGGCCTTCACAAAGCTCTTCATAAATATCTTCAAGACTGTGTGGACTTTCCTACGGCATTGTGGTTAGCATTCCTATGTCTTATCTCTTTCTTACAGGAATACAGGGAGAGGAGGAAGTTGATCTGTGCAAGCTGCTAACAGTAATAAGCCTTTCTGGTGGAGGACAGTGCTGAAACTAAAGCTGGATATACTGTACTGTACACATTCAATAACTGTTGTCCGACAGAGATCTCTCCTGAATCCTCCATATGGTTTGGCCTTATTTATATTTGTATTCTATGGGGAAAACAGAGAAATCCACAAGCAGGCAGCTCTGGGGTCAAATATTTATTTTGTTGATCCTTCTTTCCCTCATAATCTATTGGGGGAATGTCAGGAGTTCGCCTCACACATTAGCATGTCTATCTACAATAAATGAAAGACACTGATTATAGAAGACTCCCAATCACTCAGCAGCCTACAGTGAGGGCCCTTTTACACAGATTGGTATCTGAGAAAATTATCAGGGATGAATGTTTGGATGAACACTTGTTCCCATTAATTGCTATGCGTAAAGATGCTGACAATATCCCAACAAACTAGTAATTGCTTGTTCTTCAGTTCTCTGTGCTGCTGACAAACCAATAAATCTGCATGGAGATGTAGTAGCGATCATTCATTCCCATACAATGGGTATCATTGCATCATCTGAACAGTTTGTTCCCCTTCATTGCCTTGTCCATGAGCGAGAACTGGAACAACTATTAGGTTAACATTCATACGAATTGCCCTACGTGACAGTAACGCTGATCATGCGACAAGCAAGCAAATTACTACCTCTTTTGTTGAGATCCCTTTTTTTCTATGAGACTGTGTCATTGGAAAATGGCCAATAGTCTGTTTTTATTGTAAACATATTTTTAAGACTTTTTTGTGATTTTGCTTAATTTTGTCCATATCACTATATAAAAAAAAAATCCTGAAATCTCAAACTTTTAACACTGACCACAAAGCCTCATAAAGGGCTGACTGTTCTCAGCCGTTATCCAAGTCAGGTCACAGAGCATGTATAGAATATTCCACCATAGAAATCAATGACCATCTCCTGTCCACATCTTTCTACATATCATGTGGCTGCTGGAAAGTAAGTATGTTTGAATCCCAGGCTGTCCCCATAATCATGCACAGAAAATATAATTTATCCAGTTCAAGCCTGGGCTACCCTTCCTGACCAAGTGCATTTTCCTTTTTTTCAGTTTTGTTTTATAAATAATTTATAATTTTTGCACTTTTTTGGTGATACATGGTCCTTTATTTTATGTTTATATCATATTTTAGTATTTTTTTTATAACTCTGAGAATGTTAAAAAAGCAAAAATTGTCTGCTTTTCACATTTTTGCATGTTTTGCAACTAAAATCCTTCTTTTAATTTATGTTCACTTTAATATAGGGGAAGTATGGGATATGGTCTATGATGGCAAGGACAGAAGCTGTAGTTTGGCATCGGGTAGCATTTTAAACTGATTTTTTAATTTATTTTTTTTATCTGCATATCACTTCACGCATTGTGCCCCTCAAAAGGTCATACAAGACCTTTGGCGGCATGTAACTATTACTTTTTTATTGTCGTTTTTTCCTGTAACTAGAGATGGCATGTCAACTTCAGTAACATGGGGAATAGAGCCCCCAGCAGCCTTACTGCAGAGGTGAGCTGAGTCTGCTAAGACCCAGCAGCTCATACAGGTACCCAGATGATCACATGATAACTAGGACTGGAGCAGGAATAGACAATTTCATTTTTTTAATCTGTTTATACAGTGTTTATTAAGTACTGTATATGCAGTTGAAGGCAGGGATAGTATAAAATATATTTATCTGCTTTCTCTATGGGCAGCCCAGCTGTCACTAACAGCGGTCTCCCCTCTCCTGCAGCTGCATGATTTGCGGGCAGCTGCTAAATCTGCAAGGGTGTCCAATAATGTTTAAGACCTATGGACAGTCTAAAGCAGTTAAAACATTATACAATCTGAAAACGAAATCAGATTATAAAAAGAACATATGTATAAGTATCTGTTTTTTAATTAGTGAAAAAAATACAAGTGATACATTCTCTTACAGGTTCTGCTGTGTAGACCAGAGGCTGGGATAACCGTTCTTTCAGTCTCCTGAGGTGTAAATTCAGTACTGTGCAGTAGATTTTATCTTTTATTCAACATTGCTATCAATTATCAGAGGTTTCACTTCCACTTCTAATAGTGTTCCCTGAAATGTACTTCAGCTAAAGGTAATTCACTGTAGCTTTTCTTAGACTATATCAATTATATAAAATAACTTTATTTTCCTGTTTCATCCTTCTGTGACTATTTGTTGGTTGATAATCATCAGAATGATTTAAATTCTGAGTCTTTGCGGCATTTACTAAATTGTTGTTATTATGTCCGAACTGTGTTTTTTTTTTTAACCCTGCTCCACTTCACATTCATTTAGAATTTTACCCATATTCTAAGTCTAAATTCCATGTCAGGCATTGTTCATTTTATCTTTCAGCTGTTCTGTGTATCAAGCTTTTTTCAGGCTTTATATTCATGCTAAATTTAAAAATGATATCAAAGTCATGCAAGTTTTGCCCTTTAAAAGCAATCTTGATGACTTTACCAAGATTAGAAAGGATTATGTGTTATGCTTCACACTTCACACATTCACTCTTGCAGAAAAGTAATTAAGATGTAATGAACTGTTGTTGGGTTCGGGAAATAACAGTTATGTATTCTAAATAAGTGTTCTCTTTGTATACAGTAATTAATTTTTCCCTATGTTATCCTGATTTAGAATACCATACACTATTTTTAGGGTTATACTAGGGATGCTTGTTCCCATTGTGGGCTACTATTGGCTGCCCCCTCCCCTACTCTAGTTGTTTTCATCTGCGTGACAGGTCGATGCAGCGGTAGCCATGCGGGCATCAGAAGAGACGCAGGTGCCGTGTAGCCCAGTAAGTACAACTTGTGTGAGGGGTGCAGGCATTTGGGGAGGCATGTTAGGGTTTGGATAACCCCTTTAATTCATTGGTATTGCATTATATAGTATACTAGCAGAAAGACCCGGCTTCGCCTGGGTATATTTCATTTAATGTTTCTGTGTGTCGTTGCAGAGAGAAAGTCAATGCAGCTGACAGAAGTTGATTTTTACCTTCATTTTTTCAACCCCCATTGGCTGCGGAGTGGGAGGGGGCATGACCTGACCGGGTCGGGGGTGTGGTTTACCGGGACCTTGGGGGGGGGGTGCTTTTAAGTCCTTCTTTTCAGGGTGGCCTAAATTATAGGTCAATGCCATGGTAATTTGAGGAAACACAGTGGGTAGCAGTGGAAGAAAACATTGCTTCGCACAGGTATATTTAATCTATTTCATTTAATGTTTCTGTGTGTCGTTGCAGAGATAAAGTCATCCTCCCTCCCACCCCTGCAACTGACAGACGTTGATTTTTACCTTCAATTTTTCAATATCCATTGACTGTGGAGTGGGAGGGGGTGTGGCCTGACCGAGTCAGGGGTGTGACGTAGCGAGACCTGGGGCGGGAGTTTTAAGTCCTTCTTTTGATGGTGGCCAGTAATACAGGTCGATGCCATGGTAATTTATGAGGACACGCAATGTGTGGCAGTGGAAGAAAACATCTTTTATTACTACTGTACGGTCTTAGTCTAAAATTAGTGTATTTCATCTATTTCAATGTTTCAGCAGCTCTTTGTCTTTGTGACATACCCTGTAAGATTGGAGACGGGCTTGGGTCTGCTGCAGAGTTTTAGCAGCTCTCTGTTTTTTGTGACATACCCTTTCAGACTGGAGACGGGCTTGGGTCTGCTGGGGAGTTTCAGCAGCTCGCTGTTGTTTGTTACATTCCCTGTCAGATTGGAGACGGGCTTGGGTCTGCTGGGGAGTTTCAGCAGCTCGCTGTTTTTTGTGAGATACTCTGTCAGATTGGAGACGGGCTTGGGTCTGCTGGGGAGTTTCAGCAGCTCGCTGTTGTTTGTGCCATACTCTGTCAGATTGGAGATGGGCTTGGGTCTGCTGGGGAGTTTCAGCAGCTCGCTGTTGTTTGTGACATACCCTGTCAGATTGGAGACGGGCTTGGGTCTGCTGGGGAGTTTTCTGCAGCTTGCTGTTGTTTGTGAGATACCCTCTAAGATTGGAGATGGGCTTCAGTCTGCTGGGGAGTTTCAGCAGCTCGCTGTTGCTTGTGACATACCCTGTCAGATTGGAGACGGGCTTGGGTCTGCTGGGGAGTTTCAGCAGCTCGCTGTTGTTTGTGACATACCATGTCAGATTGGAGACAGGCTTGGGTCTGCTGGGGAGTTTCAGCAGCTCGCTGTTTTTTGTGAGATACCCTGTCAGATTGGAGACGGGCTTGGGTCTGCTGGGGAGTTTCAGCAGCTCACTGTTGTTTGTGACATACCCTGTCATAATGGAGACGGGCTTGGGTTTGCTGAGAGTTTTCAGCATCTCGAGCAGCAGCATGAGTAGTTTAAAAGCGTTTCAATTTATAAGAATGCTGACATCCAGTATGGCATTCCAGTATAGGTACAGTCTATTTATGGCTGTGTTGTTATGGAAACCTGGTAAATTAAATGTGAACTTGGCTGATACACATCATATGACTGAATATTTAAGGACCTGCGAACTGCTGTTGACTAATACAGTAGCTTGGTTGCTATAGAAACCTGGTCTATAGCTGTGTGCGTATGGAGAGAGAGAGTAAGGACCTGTGAGCTTCTATTGGCTGATAAGGGACATGTGACCATGTGTATGGCAGTTGGGACCCGGCTTTGCCTGGGTATATTTCATCTATTTCATTTAATGTTTGTGTGTATGTCATAGCAGAGAGAAACTCACCCTCCCACCCCTGCAGCTGACAGAAGTTGATTTTTACCTTCTTTTTTTCAATCCCCATTGGCTCCGGAGGGGGAATGGAGCGTGGCCGGACAGAGTCGGGGTGTGGCTTAGTGAAACCTGGAGCAGGTGTTGTAAGTCCTTCTTTTGAGAGTGGTGTGAATCACAGGTCGGTGCCATGGTAATTTATGAGGACATGCAATGGGTAGCAGCGGAAGATTTACTATTGAACGGTCATAGTCTAAAATTAGTCTAAAACATAAGTTCTATTTATGGTAACCGGAATACCCCTTTAACAGTATCATCCACAGCGCTCTGCCTCTTTAAAGCATTGAATAGAAATGACTGGATTGTTACCTGAGATCCTCAGCTGGCTGCTAATTACCTGGCTGTGTTGTTATGGAAACCTGCCCACCCTATGTGTGTCTGTGCAGAGAATGGCAGTTGGTGTTTAAAACCAATGCTGTCAGGCTAATATTGGCTAATGCAGGTCATATTTTGGGAATATCTCAGGAACGTTATGTCCTAGAGAGATAAGACCTGGTCTAAAACCTTCCCGGGCACCTGATGTACCTGTGTGCCGAATTTGGTGAAAATCGGTCCAGTAGTTTGGTCGTGCATAGAGAACAGACAGACAGAAACTCATTTTTATAATATTACTAGCAGAAAGACCCGGCTTCGCCTGGGTATATTTCATCTATTTATTTAATGTTTCTGTGTGTTGTTGCAGAGAGAAAGTCAATGCAGCTGACAGAAATTGATTTATACCTTCATTTTTTCAATCCCTGCTTCGGTTGTAGTCTAAATTTTGTGTGTCATTGCAGAGAGAAATTCACCCTCCCACCCCTGCAGCTGACAGAAGTTTATTTTTCCCTTCATTCTTTCAATCCCTGTTGGCTGCGGAGTGGGAGGGGGCATGACCTGACAGAGTTGGGGGTGTGGCTTAGCAAAGCGCTTCGCATAGGTGATTTAATCTATTTCATTTAATGTTTCTGTGTGTCGTTGCAGAATGGCTGCAGAGTGGGAGGGGCGTGGTCTGACAGAGTTGGGGGCGTGACTTAGCAAGACGATTTGAACAGTTGCAGTCTATAATTAGTCTATTTTATCTAAAATTTTTGTGTGTCGTTGAAGAGAGAAATTCACCCTCCCACCCCTGCATTTTTACCTTTATTTTTTCAATCCCCGTTGGCTGCGGAGTGGTAGGGGGCGTGGTTTAATGGGACACCGGGGGGGGTTAAGTCCTTCATTTCAGGGTGGCCTGAATTATAGGTTAATGCCATGGTAATTTGAGGAAACACAATGGGTAGCAGTGGAAGAAAACATTGCTTTGCGTGGGTATATTTAATCTATTTCATTTAATGTTTCTGTGTGTCGTTGCAGAGAGAAAGTCATCCTCCCTCCCATCCCTGCAGCTGACAGATGTTGATTTTTACCTTCAATTGTTCAATCTCCATTGGCTGCGGAGTGGGAGGGGTCATGGCCTGACTGAGTCGGGGGCGTGACGTTGCAAGACCTGGGGCGGGGTTTTAAGTCCTTCTTTTGATGGTGGCCAGAATTACAGGTCGATGCCATGGTAATTTATGAGGACACGCCATGGGTAACAGTGGAAGAAAACATTGCTTTGCACGGGTATATTTAATCTATTTCATTTAATGTTTCTGTATGTTGTTGCAGAAAGAAATCCAACTTCCCTCCCACCCCTGCAGCTGACAGAAGTTGATTTTTACCTTCATTTTTTCAATCCCCGTTGGCTGCGGAGTGGGAGGGGCCATGGCCTGACAGAGTCGGAGCGTGGTTTTCCGAGATCTGGGGCGGGGGTCAGAGTGGCATGAATTACAGGTCGATGACATGGTAATATATGGGGACCCGCAATGGGTAGCAGTGGAAAAAAACATCTTTTATTAGTACTGAATGGTCGTAGTCTAAAATTAGTCAATTTCATCTACGATTTTTGTGTGTCATTGCAGAGAGAAATTCACCCTCCCACCCCTGCAGCAAACAGAAGTTTATTTTTACCTTTATTTTTTCAATCCCCGTTGGCTGCGGAGTGGGAGGGGGCGTAACCTGACAGAGTCGGGGGCGTGGATTAGCAAGACGCTTCGCATGGATGTATGTAATCTATTTCATTTAATGTTTCTGTGTGTCGTTGCAGAAAGAAAGTCAACCTCCCACCCATCCCTGCAGCTGACAGAAGTTGATTTTTACCTTTATTTTTTCAATCCCTGTTGGCTGCGGAGTGGGAGGGGGCGTGGCCTTACCGAGTCGGGGCGTGGCTTAGCAAAGCGCTTTGCATAGGTGCATTTAATCTATTTCATTTAATGTTTCTGTGTCGTTGCAGAATAGCTGCGGAGTGAGAGGGGGCGTGGCCTGACAGAGACGGGGCGTGGCTTAGCAAAAGGCTTCGAACGGTTGTAGTCTATAATTAGTCTATTTCATCTAAAATTTTTGTGTGTCGTTGCAGAGAGAAATTCACCCTCCCACCCCTGCAGCAAACAGAAGTTTATTTTTACCTTCATTTTTTCAATTCCCATTGGCTGCGGAGTGGGAGGGGGCGTGACCTGACAGAGTCGGGGGCGTGGATTAGCAAGACGCTTCGCATGGGTGGATTTAATCTATTTTATTTAATGTTTGTGTGTGTTGTTGCAGAAAGAAAGTCAACCTCCCACCCATCCCTGCAGCTGACAGAAGTTGATTTTTACCTTTATTTTTTCAATCTCTGTTGGCTGCGGAGTGAAAGGGGGTGTGGCCTGATGGAGTCGGGGGTGTGGCTTAGTGAGACATGGGGCGGGGGTTTTAAGTACTTCTTTTAGGGTGGCCTGAATTAAAGTCAATACCATGCTTATTTATGAGCCCACGCAATAGACAGCAGTGGAGGAAAACATCTTTTATTACTACTGAACTGTAGTAATAGAAAAAAACATAAGTTATATTTATGGTAACCGGAATACCTTTAACAGTGTCAGTAAATAGAAATGGATGAGATCCTCAGCTGCTGATAATTACCTGGTTGTTATGGAAACCTGCCCTCCCTGTGTGCCTTTGCAGAGAATGGCAGTTGGAGTTTAAAACCAAAGTTCCCAGTTGTAATGTTGGCTAATGGAGATCATATTTTGGGAATCTCAGGAACGGTATGTCCTAGAGAGATGAGACCTGGTCTAAAACCTTCCCGGACACCTGATGTACCTGTGTGCCGAATTTGGTGAAAATCGGTCCAGTAGTTTGGTCGCGCATAGAGAACAGACAGACAGACAGACAGACAGAAACTCATTTTTATATTATTAAGAGATATAAGAGATATATTATTTACTAGCAGAAAGACCCGGCTTCGCCTGGGTATATTTCATCTATTTATTTAATGTTTCTGTGTGTCGTTGCAGAGAGAAAGTCAATGTAGCTGACAGAAATTGATTTTTACCTTCATTTTTTCAATCCCTATTGGCTGTGGAGTGGGAGGGGGTGTGGTTTAATGGGACACGGGGGGGGGTTAAGTCCTTCATTTCAGGGTGGCCAGAATTATAGGTTAATGCCATGGTAATTTGAGGAAACACAATGGGTAGCAGTGGAAGAAAACATTGCTTTGCATGGGTATATTTAATCTATTTCATTTAATGTTTCTGTATGTTGTTGCAGAAAGAAATCCAACTTCCCTCCTACCCCTGCAGCTAACAGAAATTGAGTTTTACCTTCATTCTTTCAATCCCTGTTGGCTGCGGAGTGGGAGGGGGCATGACCTAACAGAGTTGGGGGTGTGGCTTAGCAAAGCGCTTCGCATAGGTGATTTAATCTATTTCATTTAATGTTTCTGTGTCGTTGCAGAATGGCTGCAGAGTGGGAGGGGGCGTGGCCTGACAGAGTTGGGGGCGTGACTTAGCAAAACGATTCGAACAGTTGTAGTCTATAATTAGTCTATTTTATCTAAAATGTTTGTGTGTCGTTGCAGAGAGAAATTCACCCTCCCACCCGTGCAGCAAACAGAAGTTTATTTTTACCTTTATTTTTTCAATCCCCGTTGGCTGCGGAGTCGGAGGGGGCGTGACCTGACAGAGTCGGGGGCGTGGATTAGCAAGACGCTTCACATGGGTGTATTTAATCTATTTCATTTAATGTTTCTGTGTGTCGTTGCAGAAAGAAAGTCAACCTCCCACCCATCCCTGCAGCTGACAGAAGTTGATTTTTACCTTTATTTTTTCAATCCCTGTTGGCTGCGGAGTGGGAGGGGGCGTGACCTTACAGAGTCGGGGCGTGGCTTAGCAAAGCGCTTCGCAAAGGTGCATTTAATCTATTTCATTAAATGTTTCTGTGTGTCGTTGCAGAATGGCTGCGGAGTGAGAGGGGGCGTTGCCTGACAGAGACGGGGCGTGGCTTAGCAAAAG
The DNA here is from genome assembly GCA_900303285.1 of Rhinella marina. NCBI lineage: Eukaryota > Metazoa > Chordata > Amphibia > Anura > Bufonidae > Rhinella > Rhinella marina. Next base: position 329 of record ONZH01000069.1, on the reverse strand, counting down.
CTTCGAACAGTTGTAGTCTATAATTAGTCTATTTCATCTAAAATTTTTGTGTGTCGTTGCAGAGAGAAATTCACCCTCCCACCCCTGCAGCAAACAGAAGTTTATTTTTACCTTCATTTTTTCAATTCCCGTTGGCTGCGGAGTGGGAGGGGGCGTGACCTGACAGAGTCGGGGGCGTGGATTAGCAAGACGCTTCGCATGGGTGGATTTAATCTATTTTATTTAATGTTTGTGTGTGTTGTTGCAGAAAGAAAGTCAACCTCCCACCCATCCCTGCAGCTGACAGAAGTTGATTTTTACCTTTATTTTTTCAATCTCTGTTGGCTGCG
>ONZH01000068.1:0-19715 GCA_900303285.1 Rhinella marina | reverse complement strand
CTGAGGTCTGATGGGGGCACAAGACGCTGACCTGAGTCTGATGGGGGCACAAACCCTGACGAGGTCTGATGGGGGACAAGACCCTGACTGAGGTCTGCAAGACCCTGACCTGAGGTCTGATGGGGGGCACAAGACCCTGACTGAGGTCTGAGACCCTGACCTGAGGTCTGATGGGGGGCACAAGACCCTGATCTGAGGTCTGATGGGGGGCACACCCTGACCTGAGGGTCTGATGGGGGGCACAAGACCCTGACCTGAGGTCTGATGGGGGGCACAAGACCCTGATCTGAGGTCTGATGGGGGCACAAGACCCTGACCTGAGGTCTGATTGGGGGGCACAAGACGCTGACCTGAGGTCTGAGGGGGCACAAGACGCTGACCTGAGGTCTGAGGGGGGCACAAGATGCTGACCTGAGGTCTGAGGGGGGCACAAGACGCTGACCTGAGGTCTGAGGGGGGCACAAGATGCTGACCTGAGGTCTGAGGGGGGCACAAGACGCTGACCTGAGGTCTGATGGGGGCACAAGACACTGACCTGAGGTCTGATGGGGGCACAAGACGCTGACCTGAGGTCTGATGGGGGCACAAGACGCTGACCTGAGGTTCTGATGGGGCACAAGACGCTGACCTGAGGTCTGATGGGGGCACAAGACGCTGCTCTGAGGTCTGATGGGGGCACAAGACGCTGATCTGAGGTCTGATAGGGGCACATTGTGTTGATCTGAGATCTGATGGGGGCACAAGACGCTGATCTGAGGTCTGATGGGGGCACAAGACGCTGATCTGTGGTAGTACCACATTATCAGTACTAGTGTTATCTGTGATTTTACACAGGACTGCAGGTAACACTACTACATTTTCTATACTCAGATAGCCATCACTGTGTTACCTCTACAGTTACAAAGGACTGCAGGGGACATCTACTATATTATCTATACATTATCTATACACAGATAGTTATCACTCTGTAAGGGGGCCCTCTGAGACTTTATCGCCCAAGGGCCCACCTGAACCTGGAGCCGGCCCTGGGCTGACGTCACACATGCGCAGAAGGACTAAGAGGGTGGTAGGGGAAAGTTAGCGGCTGCACTGCTGTAAGTAAGTGCCCCCAAACAACGTGATGACCGGGGTGGTGGTGGGGGGGTTGGGGGTGTTTAATTGGGAGCGGGACTATATACTTAAGGCCCCATCCATATACTTAAGGCCCCATCCTTATTTTATATACTTAAATGGAACCTGTCACCTCCTAGACCGAAAATAAACTGTTAGCAGTACCTTACTGTAGGGTCCAGTGTGAGGCAGATGCATATCTTTAGATTGGCCGCTGCCCCCTTGACTTCAGGATGACACAGGAGAGCATGCGCTGCAGGAATAAAAGATTGATTTTCCACTGTTAAAAGAATCGCTTGTCCCTATAAAGATATGCATCTGCCTCACACTGGACCCTACAGTAAGGTACTGCTAACAGTTTATTTTCGGTCTAGGAGGTGACAGGTTCCCTTTAAGGCCCCATCCTGTATAGGATAATAGAGATGGCAGTCATGGCACACATAACTCACACATGATTAAACACCAGTGAGGGGTTTAGTGATGTGAGCTATGTGTGTGCCATCTCCATTATCCCATACAGGAAAATATAGTGACAGTATTACAAGTCAGACTGTATGGAGCTATAAATACAGTGCAGAGATATATAGAGAATAGAGTGATATAGGACAATATAGAAAGCTATAAATACAGTGCAGAGATATATAGTGTGGTATAGGACAGTATAGAGAGCTATAAATACAGTGTGTATGTATATATATATATATATATATATATATATATATATATATATACTGTCCTACTCTATATATCTCTGCACTGTATTTATAGCTCTATACAGTCCTATATCACTCTATATATCTCTACACTCTATTTATTGCTCTATACTGTATGACGTTAGTACTGTCAGTATATTTTTCTGTATGGGATAATGGAGATGGGATGGCACGCATACTTCTTTAAGTAAATATATATATAAATGGGGGGGGGGGCGCCGAGAGAAAGTTTCGCACAGGGCGTCATCTACCCTAAGGCCGGCCCTGGTTGTGGCGAGATGTATGGGCACCATCTGCATCAAGTATAGGAACCTGGGCAGAACATATGCCTGGAGTATGTTTTTTTCAACCCATCCATGATACATAAGGTGGTGCTAATGAACGTAATTGTGCTTTTATCTGATTCAGTAACGGTAAGTAGTTGGATTTATATAAGTGGTTTAATTTGTTTGTATTTCAAGTGGGTAGTCTGCCATCTGAATACGAAATGTGATTGTAGGTGTTTCAGAGCCATATTAGATAGTGTAATGTTGAGTGCTTCAGACTTATGATAATTTACCTTAAAGTTAGAAACCTCCCCAAATTGCTTGAATAGGGATAATATGTTTGGGAATGCCTTTGCGGGATTAGTTAAGAGTAGTAAGAGGTCGTCTGCAAAAGCAGCACATTTATGAACATGGGACTGTATTTGTAAACCTTCAATGTCATCATCCTCTCTAATCTTTTGAAGCAGCGTTTCCAGCATCAAGATGAATAGAGTCGGGGAGAGAGAGCATCCTTGTCTAGTGCCATTTTGTATACTGAACGAATCAGACAAAATGCCATTGACTCTTATTCTAGCACTAGGTTCCTGATAAAGAGACATCACTGCAAGTATGAAAGGTGCAGGGATACCAAAGTGTTCAAGGGCCTTCCTCATATATTGCCAATTCACTCTATTAAAGGCCTTCTCGGCATCGGTGCCAAGAAGGATCAATGAGACTTTCTTATTATGGGCATAATGTCTGTATGATTCTACAAGAATGTAGGTTGCCCTCTCTCCCCCTTACGAATCTGGCCTGGTCTACATTAATCAAGGATGGGGTCAACTCATTAAGTCTTTGGGCAAGTAGTTTCGCCCAGATTTTTATGTCTACATTTAGCAAAGAGATGGGGCGGAACCCACCACAGTCTGATACGTCCTTCCCCTCTTTGGGCAAAACCGTTATAGTGGCTTCCAAGGCCTGGGGGGGCAACCTACTCCCATTCATCAAAGCAGAGCACCAGTCCGTAATATGAGGAAGGAGGGTACTGAGTAGCTTCTTATAGTAGCCTACCGGTAGGCCGTCTGGCCCAGGAGCTTTACCATTGGGGAGATAATTAATTATCTTTTTCACCTCCTGTTCAGAGATAGGGGCTATAAGTTTAGCACAATCAGTTTCTGTGGCTCTGGGTAAGTGAAGGGACTCCAGAAATTCCTTAATGTGAGTCTCCAGGGGTGGTGCTGATGGGGAAGTGGGTGAGTGAATATTATATAACCCATGATAAAAATCGCAAAAGGCTGCGGCTATCTCTGGCGTTGAGGAGACTAACTGGCCAGACTTATTTTTGACAGATTTGATGAAAAACATGTCATGTTGTTTCTTTAGGAGTTGGGACATTAGCTTATTGCCCTTATTTCCATGGGCATAATGCCTGAATTTGGCATATTGGTAGGCCCTGATGCATTTTATGTTTAGGAGATCTTTAAGCTGTTGTCTTAGCTCAGACCTAGCCATAGGCTATAGACCTAGCTTATCAGCGATGGAGTTGACATTGGCCTCCGCGTCCAGCAGTGTCTCATTGAGGCGCCATCTCCATTCTTTAGCAGGTAGGTCTGTTAAGATAAATGAGGTGGACATAGGGGCATGGTCGGACACTGGCATAGGGCCTATTTGTGTTTCCTTCAACATTGGTAAGCTATAGTCTAACATAAAAATGTAGTCTAACCTCTGGTAAGACTGGTGCACTGAAGAAAAGAATGTGAAGTCTTTGTTCAGGGCGTTCTGTACCTGCCAGGTATCAGTTAAGTGTAATTCTCTACGAGAAATATGTATGTCATTTAAAGCTGTACGGGACAGTGCAGAGGAACCTGATGAAGAATCCAGTGAGGGATCTAGTATGATATTTAAGTCGCCACCTACAATCAAAATACCCTCAGAAAAGACCTTAAGTTTTTTCAGCGTAGCTTTAAGCCATCTGGGCTGATGAGTGTTGGGGGCATATAGGTTAGCTAGGGTCACATCTCTTTTACCCAATTTCCCCTTCACAAATAGATAATGAGTCAAATGGAATAGACTTGGCTATTGCAATGCTGACTACCCTCAAAGCTGAGACATATGTGCTGTGGAACCAACGTGAGAAGCAGGACTTAGGCAAGAGAGGAATCCTACCCTCCTTAAAATGAGTCTCCTGCAAGAAGACAATTCCCACCCCTAGTTTTTTCAGGAGGGTGAAAACTTGTGATCTTTTTTGGGGAGTGTTAAGTCCCCTTACATTAAATGTAGTTGTTTGTATCTTAGCCATAGTGAGTGCATAGTGTTGTATGATCCGCAATTATACACTTGGCAATAGTATAGCCTATAGAGACCCTGGAGTAAGGAAGGGAAAAAAACTTAAATGAAGGTGAAAACAATAAATACAAGTTAACGAAGAAAGCCCTGGGTAGAGCTGACCATTGAGCATATGCAACTATCAAGAAGTGAAGCTCTATTATGAAGCTGATAAGTATGGGGGGGTAGCGGTATGTGGAAAAATCATCCTGACATACAGGTACCTCCCCGTGCTCATTCTGCTTATCTAGTGTACAATGTAAAGGCACTGAGGTGCCATACTTTCTTTCAGAAATCTCAGAAGTTGTAAACAGTAAGAAACTGTAAAGATAAATCGCATATGTAAGTGAACGAACACTACTATAAATGAAGTCCAAAGCTAGTAAAAGAAAATAACAAAAGTGGACCGCAAGTAGTCGATAAGTTCCATCTCACCAACACAGGACCCACTGGCAGGTCTTCTTTGTGGGCCTGGAGAGGATCCTAATGCAGTCCATCAGTCCAATGGCGAAGACTTGTGAAGAATCAATCTTCGTGAGAAACACGAGGGTCTCACTCTTGAGGCTTTCTGCTCTTGGGAGACTTGTGCTTGGTTACTGTCGACCATGGCTCCAAACGTGGTAGAGGTGGTACTTTGGCTACAGGAGTCGCAAGTGGCAGCCAAAAGTCCATGGCTATCGGTGGAATGTGAAGCACAGGCCAAACATCAGCAAGATCTTTAAGAGACCGAATTGTGAGACGTTTGCCTCCTTTGCTGAAGGTGAGGCCAAACGGGAACAGCCACTTATACATAATGTTATTATTTCTCAAGTAATCTGTTAAGGGTTTGAGGGTTCTTCGTCTGGCAAGAGTTGAAGGGGCTAAACCCGGATAGAAGTGGATTACAACTGAATCATACTTTAGCTCCTTATGCTCTCTGGCTGCCTGCAAGATGGCGGCGGTGTCACGATAGCTCAGCAGGCCGCAGATGACGTCTCTCGGCGGCTCATCTGGTTTAGGCGCCGGTCTGAGGGATCTGTGAATCCTTTCTATAGTGATAGCCTGAGCTCTGGTGTCTCCCAGCAGAGCAGCAAATATCTTATTAGCCGTTTCAGGCAGGGCATTATGCATTATGGCCTCAGGAATGCCTTTAAGCCTGATGTTCCTGCGTCTGCTACGGTTCTCCTGATCTTCAAGAAGCAGGTAAGCTTGATTCAGGGATTCACCATGGGCTTCCAGCGTTTTCACCACTGCCTGGTTATGGGCTGTGAGCAGGGACTGGTTGTTTTCTAGAGTCTCTACCCGATGACCCACTGAACGTATTTCAGACTTAATGTCCCCTAGTTCTTTCATAATGGGAGCCAGGGCAAAGGTGAGAGTTTCTTGAAAGAATGTTTTAGTTAGGGGAGAATCACCACCCTTCCCTCCATGGGTAACCGGTTCCCTGCATTCCGCGCCCTCACCTTCATCTGAATCATGCTGGGCATCCAGTGGCATCATCTTGTCCGCTCGCGTGGGAAACAGAGCGACTTTATTCCTCCAAAATTTGTCCATCTCCAGCTGGTTTTTCTTCCTTCTTGGTGTGCCCGGGGAGGGGGGTCTCTGGGTTTGTCTCTCCCTATTTTGACCATTTTAAGTAGTTTTGGACTGGCGTGGAATCGTGAGCACGGGGTGGTGAAGAGAGAGCTCTCATTTAAGCCTCCTTCATGCGCGACAGTCAGGCTCCACCCCTTGACAATCCTTTCTAAAAAGACTGTAACCCTGTACGTTAACTGTCCAGTCATAGCTATCATCCAGCCATGTCTCAGTTATTCCCACTATGTCGTAGTCCTCTTCACACATCACTAATTCCAGTTCACCAGTTTTATTAGTCAGGCTTCTCGTATTAGTGTACATACAATTGAGAGGCTTATTTATATTTTTTACCCTACACCTTTTGGTGGTTTATTTCATAATGACTTTACCATATTGTCTTTCTTCAACTTTGTAGAACTCTCTGAACTTCTACAGATTTTCCTGTTTACATCAAACATCCTCTTCCCACATTGTAACTATTGTGTAACCCAGAACATCCTGTGTGGACACTCCAACATCCAAATCTATGGCTTTGTTCTGAGAACTGCTGGGAGAAGTCTCTCACAAGATTGTTAACACACCGATCTGCATCACCTTTTATTTCCACTGATGCATCTGACTCAGCCACATCAGTTTATTAATTCAATGTCCTTTCCTGAATTCTGAAGTGATAATATCTTTTAGCACTTTCCCTGCTTAAGAACTATAACAGCAGTTCTTAACACCCCGAGGACTTTTTATGATATTGATAAAATAGACAAGTTTATTTGCTGTGCCTTACTTTTCCCTAGACACATATACTCAAGTGAAGTAACGGTGCCAGTAATGCTTTGAAAATAACATGGGTGTAGTGTAAGGTCAATAATATAATAAGCTGATATTCAGCAGGCTGAGTCACAATAAAACCAATAGATAACACTGCTATAATCCTTTCACTGGTGAACATTACTGGCTGTTTCCAATTTTCTGATGCCTTGACAAAACCTATTTTTCATTATTTAGGTTAAAAAGCCTAGAGACCTTTTTTTTTATCATTACGTTGTATGATACTTTGCACAATTATTTTAACAGTGGCTTAATTTTATTATCTGATTAGTATTTGGCATACCTTAAGTTCCTCTAGCATGAGTTTAACATAAAGGTAACTCTTTTTGGAATGAGTGCCCTGCTAAACGAATTTAGGGCTTTATATTGACTACTTTTGAATTAACCATATTCCACTACCTTTTGAGTCATTAATTAAGACCACTTGGCCTGTTTGATTATACAGACCCCCTTGCTAATGAACCCTCAAGGCTTCTTTACGGCTCCTTAATTGGGGGAAAAATCATATTGGTGCAATGCTTTCTCCATGGATGGTGTGAACATGCACAGCTGGTAGTATTCGAGAGGAAAATTGAACTGGTTCATAATACTACAAGGGAAAGGAATAACTGGTAAAAGTGACCTGGTTCAAAAAAAATCACATTAACTGGGGAATGAACAGAACACTTACATGGTGCCCTCTTTTTTGTCTTTTGAGCTGCAAATCTGCAAATTCTCTGGCTCCTCTTCCATCATCCAAAATGGCATACCACTTTTCAGACTACCGGGTGCACACGTTGCATTGGTAGCCCAAAGCACTTACTACTTGTCCAGCCCTGCTCTTAGATTGGCTAGCATTGCTCATAACAATGGTCCAAGTGCAGCAGGAAATGTCTTGGGCTTTCAAATGCACAATGTTTATTGGGTAATATGAGAAGTGGTGCAGCCATCTTGGATGACAAAAGAGGAGCCTGGGAAGTGAAGGAGATGAAAACACCAGTAAATTGTTCAGTTGAATCCCTTCAGATTTTTTTCCCCTTGAATCACCAATTCACTTTAATCAGCACTGGGATCTTTTGTCCCTGAGAATGGGCTATTGTTGCTTGAGACAACAAATCGGGAGGGATGATCTTATTCTAACCGGGTGTAACAATAGAAAAAACATGGAACATAAATAAGTCAAGGTATTATAAATAGAGATGAGCGAATATGCTCGTCCGAGCTTGGTGCTCGTTCGAGCATTAGTGTATTCGCATATGCTCTCTACTTGGACGAGCATATCGCGATCCTCGAGGAAATGGCAACTTCCTCTTCCTGCATGTTAGCCGCCTTTTTTTCAGCCAATCAACATGCAGGAGAGTCTTTGGTACCTCCTAGCATCACGTGGGGCCCCTACAAGTCGATAGCAGGGATTGGCTGGCCAGATCAGATGACCTGGGAATATAAGAATCTGGTCCCGCGCTGCTCGCGTCATACACCATCTGCATGAGATTAGGGATAGAGCTGCTGTCTGTCAGGGAGAGTGTTAGGGCCTGAATTTAGATGTTGGTTAGGCAGGAATCACCCACAAAGAACCCAACAGCCCTTCTAAGGGCTACAAGCAGCTTTTTTTTTTTTTTTTTTTTTATTGGTCTCCTCCAGGCTGCTGGCTGTGACGTGTAGTGCAGCTACCACCATCTTGGCTGCACACTGTTAGGGCGTGAAATTAGAATGTGGTTAGGCAGGAATCATCCACAAAGAACCCAACGCTCCTTCTAAGGGCTACAACGACCTTTTTTTTTGGCCTCCTCTCGGCTGCTGGCTGGGACTTGTAATGCAGCTACCGCCATCTTGGCTGCACACTGTGCACAGCGACTGGTGGCAGGGGACAGCACATGGTCGACACAGACCCCAATGAAATTGCCCAAAGTCCTCTCAGTACTCATTTTTGCTGCTGCTGTACTTTGGCTTGCTGGGATCTGTAGTGCAGTCTAGGGAATACGTTTTTTCAATCAGTTATATAAACTACAGTCCAGTGAACAATTGTGAGGTGTGCGATACACTAGCCTCAGTCTAGAGAATACGTTTTTTCACTCAGTTATATAAACTACAGTCCAGTGAACAATTGTGAGGTGTGCGATACACTAGCCGCAGTCTAGAGAATAGTTTATATAACTGAGAATAAAAACGTACAGTCCAGTGAACAATTGTGAGGTGTGCGATACACTAGCCGCAGTCTACAGAATAAGTTTTTTCACTCAATTATATAAACTACAGTCCAGTGAACAATTGTGAGGTATGCGATACACTAGCCGCAGTCTAGAGAATACGTTTTTATTCTCAGTTATATAAACTACAGTCCAGTGAACAATTGTGAGGTGTGCGGTACACTAGCCGCAGTCTACAGAATAAGTTTTTATTCTCAATTATATAAACTACAGTCCAGTGAACCATTGTGAGGTGTGCGATACACTAGCCGCAGTCTAGAGTATACGTTTTTATTCTCAGTTATATAAACTACAGTCCAGGGAACAATTGTGTGGTGTGCGATACACTAGCCGCAGTCTAGAGAATACGTTTTTATTCTCAGTTATATAAACTACAGTCCAGTGAACAATTGTGAGGTGTGCGATACACTAGCCTCAGTCTAGAGAATACGTTTTTTCACTCAGTTATATAAACTACAGTCCAGTGAACAATTGTGAGGTGTGCGATACACTAGCCACAGTCTAGAGAATATACATTTTTTTCTCTCAGTTATATATCCTACAGTGCAGTGCAAAATTGAGTGGTTTGCGGTGCAATAGCTGGAGTCTAAAGACTACATTTTTTTGCCTCAGATAGTAATTCTACTGTCTACTGAATACGGTTTTGGCCTCAGATATTAATTCGACAGTTTGGTGAATATACAAAATGTTGAACCCAAGGGCTAAGGGTCGAGGGCGTGGGCGTTCAAGTAGTGTAGGGGGCAGAGGCCATGGTCCTGGGCAGGGTTACACTGTACATGCTGATGACGGAGCAGTGGAACGCCGCAAAGTTTTGCTCCCTAGCTTAATCTTGCAACTTACTGGGTGACGTGGTACACCACTATTGAAACCACAACAGTGCGAACAGGTGATGACGTGGATAGCGGACAATGCGTCCAGTAATTTATCCACCACCCAGTCTTCCACGCAGTCCACCCACGCTAGCCAAGGGAGTAGACCTCTGGCTCCTCCAGCTCAACCTCCTTCCCCCCAGCCTGCCCCCCCCACGGAAAGTATGGATTCAGATCAGGCATACTCACAGGAACTCTTTTCAGGACCCTACCCAGAGACACAAACCACTGCTCAACAGCATCCTGAGCAGTTGCTCTGTCCCGATGCCCAAAATTTAGAACTTTTGCAGTATGTGGGTGATGAGAGTGTGGACTTAGTGCAAGTAGTGCATGAAGAGGTGTCGGATGATGATGATGATGATGAGACACGGTTGTCTGACAGTGACGTTGTTTTCAGGGCAGTAAGTCCGAGGGGGGAGCAGAGTGAGGAATCGGAGAAAGAGCTGGTGGATGATGAGGTGACTGACCCGAGCTGGGTTGGTAATCAAACTCAAGACAGTGCTTCTGAGGGGGAGGCAAGTGCAGCACCAGAACAGGTTGGAAGAGGCAGTGGGGCGGCCAGAGGGAGAAGCAGGGCCAGAACAGGTAGATCGGCAACTGTTTCATGGAGTCAAGCTCCCGTGCCTAGATGTTCGCAAGTCTGGAGGTTTTTTAAAGAAAGTGAGGATGACCGACGGACTGTGGTGTGCAAACTGTGCCACACCAGGATAAGCAGGGGAGCCACCACTACCAGCCTAACCACTACCAGCATGCGCAGGCATATGAGTGCTAAACACCCGACTCAGTGGAACCAAGGCCGTTCACCTCCTGCAGGTCACACCACTGCCCCTTCCCCTGTGTCATATGCTGGCTCGGCGTGTCAACCCCCTGCCCAGGACCCCAGCACGAGCGCCTCCCGCCCTACAACCACCCCTTCACCTCCACGATCCTCCACAACCTCCACCAATGTGTCCCAGCGCAGCGTTCAGCTGTCTTTGCAGCAGACATTTGAGCGCAAGCGCAAATACAATTCCACCCACCCACATGCACAAGCCCTAAACATCCACATCTCCAAATTTTTGAGCCTGGAGATGCTGCCCTATAGACTGGTAGAGACTGAGGCTTTCCGAAACCTGATGGTGGTGGCTGTCCCTCGGTACTTGGTCCCCAGCCACCACTATTTTTCCCGATGTGCCATCCCAGCCCTACACCAGCACGTGTCAGAGAACATCATCCGTGCCCTGACCAACGCGGTTACTGAGAAGGTCCACCTAACCACGGACACGTGGACAAGTGCTGCCAGGCAGGGACACTATATCTCACTGACGGCACATTGGGTTAACTTGGTGGAGGCTGGGACCGAGTCTGACCCTGGGGCCGCTCATGTACTGCCCACACCGAGGATTGCGGGGCCTACCTTGGTCACGGTTTCTCAGATGTACTATGCCTCTTCCTCCAACCCCTCCTCCTCCGAATTACCATCCGTGGACACGGCGCCTTCAGTCGGTAGCTCTAGGCGCAGCAGCAGTGCCGTGGCTAAGCGCCAGCAGGCGCTGCTCACACTGCTGAGCTTAGGTCACAAAAGGCACACCGCCCAAGAGCTGTTACAGGGCATCACGGCGCAGACCGATCTGTGGCTGGCACCGCTGAACCTCAAGCCAGGCATGGTTGTGTGTGACAACGGGTGTAACCTGGAGGTGCCTCTGCAACTCGGCAGACTGACACATGTGCCATGACTGGCCCACGTGTTCAATCTCATAATTCAGCGGTTCCTTAAGACATTCCCCAATTTGTCAGATTTGCTCACCAAGGTGCGCCGCATCTGTGTGCATTTCCGCAAGTCAACCACAGATGTTGTCACTCTCAGGGCAGCGCAGCGGAGCCTACAACTGCCAGCTCACCGACTGTTGTGCGACTTGCCCACGAGATGGAATTCGACATTAAACATGTTATCCAGAGTTTAACAGCAGTGCAGAGGAATTGTAGATTGCCAGATGTCATCTTCCACCAGAACTGGTAGTCAGGTCAGTCAGCTTCCTCAAGTCTACAATAAGGAGTGGACATGGATGTCTAATATCTGCCAGGTGTTGACCAACTTTGAAGAGTCAACACAGATGGTCAGCGGCGATGCCGCCATTATCAGCCTCACCGTCCCGCTGCTTTGCCTGTTGAAAAACTCACTGCTCAGCATGAAGTCAGAAGCTTTGTGCTTGTCACAGGAGATGGGGAAAAAGATATGTCGCTTAATAGCCAGAGCACCCTCTGGTCTGTTTCTCAGCGCGTATTGGAGGAGGGGGATGAGGATGAGGAGGAAGAGGAGGAGAATGTTTGCGAGACAGAAGAGGGTACCAATGCTCAGTCCTTCTTAACTCTTGAGCGTGTATGGGCTGAAGAGGAGGAGGAGGAGGAAAAGGAGGAGGAGGAGGAGGAAATGGAGAGTCAGGCCAGTGAGGAGAGGGGATTCTTGCGTGTTGGGACTCATGCGCACATGGCAGACTTCATGTCAGGCTGCCTATCCCGTGACCCTCGCGTTAGAAGAATTTTTTCAAACACCGATTACTGGGTTTTCACTCTCCTGGACCCATGGTACAAGCAGAACCTTTCCACTCTCATCCCTGTAGAGGAAAGGAGTATGAGAGTGAATCAATATCAACAGGCCCTGGTTCACAAGCTGAAACAATCCTTTTCCCATCTGACGCCGCTAGCGGCAGAGGGCGTGGTTCTGTGGGCCAAGTAGCGGGGGAGAGGAGGCGAGCAGGCAGCTTGTCCAGCACTGGCAGGGGAACGCTCTCCAAGGCCTTTGCCAGTTTTATGTCACCCCAGCAAGACATTGTCACCTGTCCCCTGTCTAGGCAGAGTAGGGGGGAGCTGTACAAAAAGATGGTGAGGGAGTACCTAGCTGACCATACCAACGTCCTGCGTGATCACTCTGCTCCATACACCTACTGGGTTTAAAAGTTGGACACGTGGCCTGAACTGGCTCTGTACGCCTTGGAGGTGCTGGCCTGCCCTGCCGCTAGCGTGTTGTCAGAGCGGGTATTCAGTGCAGCTGGTGGCGTCATCACCGATAAGCATACACGCTTGTCAACTGACAGCGCTGACAGGCTGACGCTTATTAAAATGAACAAAGCCTGGATTTCACCGGAATTCAAATCTCCTCCGGGGGAAAGCAGCTAAAGAATAAGATTCCTTATGTATCCGATTCCTCTCCTCTACTCCTCTTCCTCCTCCTTCTCTTCATTGCCAAACGCTGACCCAAAAGGGAATTCTTTAGAGAGCCAACTGACACTCTTTTAAGACAATGTTTCCGGAGGGCCACCTACAGGCCCTCTCTCCAAACAATTTTTCTGGAGCGTCAACTACAGACACTCTAAAAAATTTTCAGGAGTGTCAACCATAGACACACTAAAAATTTTTTTCGGAGGGTTGACTTCAGACACTCCAAAAAAAATTTTTTGGGAGGCTCACCTACAGCTATTTGACTGCAATCTCTGTCGGACAAAGGCATTGGTGGTGTCACTGCCACGCTGTGTCCGGCTAAATTTTTGGGTGGTTCACCTGCTACCTCAATCTAACTCGATCACTCTGTTGTCACCGCCGCCATACAGGGCCTCGATAAATTTTTATGTGCTTCGCCTGCTCCCACACTGTAACTCGGTCACTATGTAGTCACAGCCATACAGGGCCACTGTAAATTTTTATGTGCTTTGCCTGCTCCTGCACTGTAACTCGGTCACTCTGTAGTCACAGCCATACAGGGCCACGATAAATTTTTATGTTCTTCGCCTGCTCCTGCACTGTAACTCGGTCACTCTGTATCACGTCACTATGTTGCCTTATGCATGCGCTGCTCCCACTGTACACTCTGTAGTCACAGCCATACAGGGCCTCGATAAATTTTTATTTGCTTAGCCTGCTCCTGCACTGTAACTTGGCCGCTCTGTTGTCACAGCCATACAGGGTCACGCTAAATTTTTAAGTGCTTCGCCTGCTCCTGCACTGTAACTCGGTCACTCTGTAGTCACAGCCATACAGGGCCACAATAAATTTTTATGTTCTTCGCCTGCTCCTGCACTGTAACTCGGTCACTCTGTAGTCACAGCCATACAGGGCCACGATAAATTTTTATGTGCTTCGCCTGCTCCTGCACTGTAACTCGGTCACTCTGTAGTCACAGCCATACAGGGCCTCGATAAATTTTTATTTGCTTAGCCTGCTCCTGCACTGTAACTTGGCCGCTCTGTTGTCACAGCCATACAGGGTCACGCTAAATTTTTAAGTGCTTCGCCTGCTCCTGCACTGTAACTCAGTCACTCTGTAGTCATAGCCATACAGGGCCGCAATAAATTTTTATGTGCTTCGCCTGCTCCTGCAGTGTAACTCGGTCACTCTGTAGTCACAGCCATACAGGGCCTCGATAGATTTTTATGTGCTTTGCCTGCTCCTGCACTGTAACTCGGTCACTCTGTAGTCACAGCCATACAGGGCCTCGATAAATTTTTATGTGCTTCGCCTGCTCCTGCAGTGTAACTCGGTTACTCCGTAGTCACAGCCATACAGGGCCACGATAAATTTTTATGGTCTGGGTGAGCACAATTGCCTTGAGGGTCACCACCAGGCTGTTGCCCGAGAATTTGGGGTAATGGTGGGATTAGGCAGAATCAGAGGCATCCATGCATGCTGCCCCTGCTGTTTCCTGTCCATTTCCATGGTGTTTCCATCATTTTCTGAGGTTTCCAGGTTTTCACCCAGCCTTCCCTAGGCAGAGCCTTGGTCCCCTGCAAAAAATGCTCGAGTCTCCCATTGACTTCAATGGGGTTCGTTATTCGAAACGAGCACCCGAGCATCGGGAAAAATTTGACTCGAATAACGAGCACCCTAGCATTTTAGTGCTCGCTCATCTCTAATTATGAACATTGTTTAGCATCATGTAAACTTGCATGCAAATCAGACAAGGTTGAATATTTTTTTCCCAGTTGATTGCATTTTAGGGTAATTGTTATCTTTGTGCAGTAGATACATTAGCAATATATGCAATATATAAAGTCTTCCCACAATGATTATGTATTTTAGAAATATACCGACTACAACACAACACTGAAGTTACAATGGAAACAAAAGAATAAAAGTACTATCGAATGTAGAATAAGTTGCCTGCTGGAGGGATTCATGTAGGCTAAAAGATATTATTAGAGATTAGGAAAAGGGTCGCCTCTTTCCCAGAAACAGCACCAATGCTGCTCAGGGGATACGTCTGGTATTGCAGCTCAGCACCATTCAGGTCAAACAACAGCCAAATTATATTGTCATTTTCCTTTGGAAGCCTAAATACTTCCAGATTGGAAATACTTTTGTTCTTATGAATGGACATACTATGTTTGCATTATGCCTCCTTCTTCTTGGAGGGTGGCCATATTTACTAAATTAGAACAAAAATAACAGTTAACAAAAGATTGAGGCATCACCCAGAGGCATATGTTGCATGTTATTTATATGTACTAGATTTGTGGTTGCAGCACACTAACAATATTTCATGTTAGAAATGTGTCTCTGTCTAAACCATTTCATGTCAGAGGGCTGTGTAGTAATTTAAATTTAAAGTCCTTCTTTGATGTGTAATTGGTATAACTAAATATGTTATCAAGCTACATAAAATCAATTGATTTATTTGATACTGGCAACACTACAATACTAGAATTGAATATTCCTGATTGTATATATAAAAAAACACAGCTGGCATTAGGAAGGTGGTGGGATCAAACCTGGCAATTGTCCACTATGCAGATCATAGATAGAACTGTACAGCTGTGTACTATTTTGGCATATTAGCAGACCTAGGAAAAGCTTGACTGCCTCTAACTCTGTGTTAGTAACTCCTGTATTGTGTTTTCTCCCACAAGACTGGCAAACAAAACTACAGCCATATGCAAGATCTGCAGGATTAAAATAATCCATGAGCGTTCAAACACAAATATAGGTACAAGAGCTCTAGTGAAGCAATGAGGTGATCCCTTGGGAAAGTAGAACTGGCCAGCATTCTCAATCAGGGACAAGTCTGTCCTCCTTCTCCTGATCTTGTTTGTGGCAGCCAGCCCCCATCCCCAAGCAGTACAGCTCTTGTCATCCTCATTATCAGCTGCTTCTTTTCCTGCTCAGACTCCTCCTCCTCCTCTTTCTTGTTCTCTGCTCCATCGTGAGATATCCATAAAGGAATGTTTGGCCAAGAGAAAATTGTTCACAACCAGAAATTAGCTTATGTGCAAGCTGACCTCCAACTGGCCAAGTTGCTGGAGGTTCAATTGCTGCCATACCACTTAATTGTGGCAAATGTGGCACACTTCCATGACTAAATGTAATTTTTCTGGGCTCTAGCCCGGGTGGTGTCTTGGGACTTCAGGCAAACAAGAGTTCTGCTGTACTCTCGTCTGTCAACAAATATGACACAGATTTGTGCCTTCTTCTAAATTTAATTTTTATTTGGGGGAGTGGCCTTGGTGGTATGCTGGGTCTGTTGACAAGCAAGAGTTTTGCTACATTCAGAAAAATTTGACTCTCGTCAGTCTGCAAATGACTCACTTCTATGCCTTTACCAAAATTTTAGTCAGTCATTTCAGTTTGCTAGTTCTTACACAATGAGATGTTTTTCCACTTCCAACTTGCCAAAACTTGCCTCTTCAATGTGGAAATGACCAAAATGTAATTCTGTCATTTGATATGGTCTCATTCTCTAAATGACTGTGGCCTTTCCCGAGTGCAAACCATGTTGTCTGACTCTATGGACTTCTGGGCAGGCAGACTGGAACAGTGGCCCAACTTGACCCAGTATGAGGATTTTTCTAGACTTGTGCAGAACCAGCCACTCTTTCTTCTTACAATTATGACTTGTGCATGTATAAATACAGGGATGCAGGTGGCAAAGTGCATGCCGAGTCCACTCGGCTTTATAGTTACTAGAGATGAGCGAGTAGTGTTCGATCGAGCCGGTATTCGATCGAATACTACGCTATTCGGCATAATCGATTTCAATCGAGTATAACGGCGATGGCGCACTTAGAATTCGTTTCCCCTCCCACCTTCCCTGGCGCTCTTTTTCCACCAATCAACATGCAGGGGGGGTATGACAGGCACGCTGAGCACGCTGGCAGCGCGAAAACAGCGTCTACATGGATTGGCTGGAAAAACCATGTGACCTCGAATATTAAAAACTCAGCTCTTCCTGCTCGTACGCATATGCTGCGTGAACTTAGTCAGGGACAGAGGCTGGAGAAGGGACAGACAGGTTTTAGCAGTTGGACAGGCAGGAGCGTGATTAAAAGCCCTTATCAGGGCTACTATAGTGCACTACAGTGATAGCTTTACTACAAGATACACTTTACAGAGAACGGCTGCCGTATTCAGGGATAGCTGCTGGAGTAGGGACAGAGAGAGGCATTAGTGGTGTATTAGGTGCTCTGCTACATACCAAACTATATTTGGCACTACTGTTCAGCGTTTTTTTGGCTGAAAAACCCTGTTATATAACTAGTGTGTATATGCACCATCTGATCTGGCAGTATACGGCTGTGAATTTTATTTTATTTTTTTAAATACAGTTTATTTGGCTCTAGTGTTCTGGGTTCTGTGTGCCTGCAATACCCTTTTTGTATACCAGGTGTAAATACCCACCGTCTGTTCAGTTAGTACACGGCTGTGTACCTTGAAATATACAATATCTAGGCCATTTAATTGGCCACTGTACTGTGCGTTCTCTTGCTAAATTATTTCACATACCTGGTGTAAATACCCACCGTCTGTTCAGTTACTACACGGCTGTGTACCTTGAAATATACAATATCTAGGCCTTTTAATAGGCCACTGTACTGTGCGTTCTCTTGCTAAATTATTTCACATACCTGGTGTAAATACCCACCGTCTGTTCAGTTAGTACACGGCTGTGTACCTTGAAATATACAATATCTAGGCCATTTAATTGGCCACTGTACTGTGCGTTCTCTTGCTAAATTATTTCACATACCTGGTGTAAATACCCACCGTCTGTTCAGTTTACTACACGGCTGTGTACCTTGAAATATACAATATCTAGGCCTTTTAATAGGCCACTGTACTGTGCGTTCTCTTGCTAAATTATTTCACATACCTGGTGTAAATACCCACCGTCTGTTCAGTTACTACACGGCTGTGTACCTTGAAATATACAATATCTAGGCCATTTAATTGGCCACTGTACTGTGCGTTCTCTTGCTAAATTATTTCACATACCTGGTGTAAATACCCACCGTCTGTTCAGTTACTACACGGCTGTGTACCTTGAAATATACAATATCTAGGCCATTTAATTGGCCACTGTACTGTGCGTTCTCTTGCTAAATTATTTCACATACCTGGTGTAAATACCCACCGTCTGTTCAGTTACTACACGGCTGTGTACCTTGAAATATACAATATCTAGGCCTTTTAATAGGCCACTGTACTGTGCGTTCTCTTGCTAAATTATTTCACATACCTGGTGTAAATACCCACCGTCTGTTCAGTTACTACACGGCTGTGTACCTTGAAATATACAATATCTAGGCCTTTTAATAGGCCACTGTACTGTGCGTTCTCTTGCTAAATTATTTCACATACCTGGTGTAAATACCCACCGTCTGTTCAGTTACTACACGGCTGTTTACCTTGAAATATACAATATCTAGGCCATTTAATTGGCCACTGTACTGTGCGTTCTCTTGCTAAATTATTTCACATACCTGGTGAAAAATACCGACCGTCTGTTCAGTTAGTACACGGCTGTGTACCTTGAAATATACAATATCTAGGCCATTTAATTGGCCACTGTACTGTGCGTTCTCTTGCTAAATTATTTCACATACCTGGTGTAAATACCACCGTCTGTTCAGTTACTACACGGCTGTGTACCTTGAAATATACAATATCTAGGCCTTTAATAGGCCACTGTACTGTGCGTTCTCTTGCTAAATTATTTCACATACCTGGTGTAAATACCCACCGTCTGTTCAGGTACTACACGGCTGTGTACCTTGAAATATACAATATCTAGGCCATTTAATTGGCCACTGTACTGTGCGTTCTCTTGCTAAATTATTTCACATACCTGGTGTAAATACTCGTCTGTTCGGTTAGTACACTACGGCTGTGTACCTTGAAACATACAATATCTAGGCCATGTAATAGGCCACTGTACTGTGCGTTCTCTTGCTAAATTATTTCACATACCTGGTGTAAATACCCACCGTCTGTTCAGTTACTACACGGCTGTGTACCTTGAAATATACAATATCTAGGCCATTTAATTGGCCACTGTACTGTGCGTTCTCTTGCTAAATTATTTCACATACCTGGTGTAAATACCCACCGTCTGTTCAGTTAGTACACGGCTGTGTACCTTGAAATATACAATATCTAGGCCATTTAATTGGCCACTGTACTGTGCGTTCTCTTGCTAAATTATTTCACATACCTGGTGTAAATACCCACCGTCTGTTCAGTTACTACACGGCTGTGTACCTTGAAATATACAATATCTAGGCCTTTTAATTGGCCACTGTACTGTGCGTTCTCTTGCTAAATTATTTCACATACCTGGTGTAAATACACACCGTCTGTTCAGTTACTACACGGCTGTGTACCTTGAAATATACAATATCTAGGCCTTTTAATAGGCCACTGTACTGTGCGTTCTCTTTGCTAAATTATTTCACATACCTGGTGTAAATACCCACCGTCTGTTCAGTTAGTACACGGCTGTGTACCTTGAAATATACAATATCTAGGCCATTTAATTAGGCCACTGTACTGTGCGTTCTCTTGCTAAATTATTTCACATACCTGGTGTAAATACCACCGTCTGTTCAGTTACTACACGGCTGTGTACCTTGAAATATACAATAT
>ONZH01000067.1:0-17077 GCA_900303285.1 Rhinella marina | reverse complement strand
GGTCTCACCTCTTGGGCCTCCACATAATTTTTAAGAGGTCTCACCTCTTGGGCCTGGGCCTCCACATAATTTTTAAGAGGTCTCACCTCTTGGGCCTCCACAAAATGTTTAAGAGGTCTCACCTCTTGGGCCTCCACAAAATTTTTAAGAGGTCTCACCTCTTTGGGCCTCCACATAATTTTTAAGAGTCTCACCTCTTGGGCCTCCACAAAATGTTTAAGAGGTCTCACCTCTTGGGCCTCCACATAATTTTAAGAGGTCTCACCTCTTGGGCCTCCACATAATTTTAAGAGGTCTCACCTCTTGGGCCTCCACATAATTTTTAAGAGGTCTCACCTCTTGGGCCTCCACATAAATTTTTAAGAGGTCTCACCTCTTGGGCCTCCACAAAATGTTTAAGAGGTCTCACCTCTTGGGCCTCCACATAATTTTAAGAGGTCTCACCTCTTGGGCCTCCACAAAATTTTAAGAGCGTCTCACCTCTTGGGCCTCCACATAATTTTTAAGAGGTCTCACCTCTTGGGCCTCACAAAATGTTTAAGAGGTCTCACCTCTTGGGCCTCCACATAATTTTAAGAGGTCTCACCTCTTGGGCCTCCAACATAATTTTAAGAGGTCTCACCTCTTGGGCCTCCACATAATTTTAAGAGGTCTCACCTCTTGGGCCTCCACATAATTTTTAAGAGGTCTCACCTCTTGGGCCTCCACAAAATGTTTAAGAGGTCTCACCTCTTGGGCCTCCACATAATTTTTAAGAGGTCTCACCTCTTGGGCTCCACATAATTTTTAAGAGGTCTCACCTCTTGGGCCTCCACAAAATTTTAAGAGGTTCACCTCTTGGGCCTCCACAAATTTAAGAGTTCACCTCTTGGGCCTCACAAATTTTAGAGGTCTCACCTCTTGGGCCTCCACATAATTTTTAAGAGGTCTCACCTCTGGGCCTCCACAAAATCTTTAAGAGGTCTCACCTCTTGGGCCTCCACAAAATCTTTAAGAGGTCTCACTCTTGGGCCTCCACAAAATCTTTAAGAGGTCTCACCTCTTGGGCCTCCACAAAATCTTTAAGAGGTCTCACCTCTTGGGCCTGCACAAAATCTTTAAGAGGTCTCACCTCTTGGCCTCACAAAATCTTTAAGAGGTCTCACCTCTTGGCTCCACAAAATCTTTAAGAGGTCTCACCTCTTGGGCCTCCACAAAATCTTTAAGAGGTCTCACCTCTTGGGCCTCCACAAAATCTTTAAGAGGTCTCACCTCTTGGGCCTCCACAAATCTTTAAGAGGTCTCACCTCTTGGGCCTCCACAAATTTTAAGAGTCTCAGCCTCTTGGGCCTCCACAAAATCTTTAGAGGTCTCACTCTTGGCCTCCACAAAATCTTTAAGAGGTCTCACCTCTTGGGCCTCCACAAAATCTTTAAGAGGGTCTCACCTCTTGGCCTCCACAAAATCTTTAAGAGGTCTCACCTCTTGGGCCTCCACATAATCTTAAGAGGTCTCACCTCTTGGGCCTCCACAAAATCTTAAGAGTCTCACCTCTTGGGCCTCCACAATAAGATTTCAATCTTAAGAGGTCTCACCTCTTGGGCCTCCACAAAATCTCTAAGAGGTCTCACCTCTTGGGCCTCCACAAAATCTTTAAGAGGTCTCACCTCTTGGGCCTCCACAAAATCTTTAAGAGGTCTCACCTCTTGGGCCTCCACATAATTTTAAAGAGGTCTCACCTCTTGGGCCTCCACAAAATCTTTAAGAGGTCTCACCTCTTGGGCCTCCACAAAATCTTTAAGAGGTCTCACCTCTTGGGCCTCCACAAAATCTTTAAGAGGTCTCACCTCTTGGCCTCCACAAAATCTTTAGAGGTCTCACCTCTTGGGCCTCCACAAAATCTTTTAGGTCTCACTTCTTGGGCCTCCACATAATTTTAAAGAGGTCTCACCTCTTGGGCCTCCACAAAATCTTTAAGAGGTCTCACCTCTTGGGCCTCCACAAAATCTTTAAGAGGTCTCACCTCTTGGGCCTCCACAAAATCTTTGAGGTCTCACCTCTTGGGCCTCCACATAATTTTAAAGAGGTCTCACCTCTTGGGCCTCCACAAAATCTTTAAGAGGTCTCACCTCTTGGGCCTCCACAAAATCTTTAAGAGGTCTCACCTCTTGGGCCTCCACAAAATCTTTAACAGGTCTCACCTCTTGGGCCTCCACAAAATTTTCCATGAGCCTCTGGCCAGCCCACGGCCTCTTCCTGCCTTTTGCGGTCCTACGCATCCCTCCACATCCCCACTGCTTTACCTGCTAGACATGACACTGGGCCAGGTCGGGTCACTGATATCTCTAGCGCCAACAATTTGGGCATTTTAAGGCTTCTGCATGTGTTTGAGTTGTTTTTACATTTTAAAGAAGACATGTCTGACCACATTTCACACACACACACAATGACAATTAGGGGTGGGGTCTATTTGCTTTCCCCCTTGCCTATGCCATCTGTGGTTGTCATAGGCAACGTGATTTTAAGGGGTGCAGAATTTCATCTTCTTTTTTGTCTAGTTTGGCTTGGGGTCCATGGCAATGTAGAGGAAAGAAGGTTTCCTTGTATGGTCTCACTTTACAGAGAGATTAGATTGTCTTTGGAGTGTATTGTTGAGAGGCTGTGATAGTGGCGTAATAGTGCGACTTGGGCGCGTTATATGCACCCAGACATGCTTCCCCTGCTGTCCCAGTTGCATTCCAGCAGTGTTGGCATCCTTTTCTGAGGTTCCAGGGTGGACTTGGTGACCTCCAAGTGGTCGAATTGAGATTTCCAAGTGGCGAGCATTTTTTTCCCATAGACTTTAATGGGATTCGATATTCGGTCGAATAGTCGAATTTCGCGGTCTATTCGAATCGAATTTCGAACTTTCAAATATTTCACTACTCGCTCATCTCTAGTTTTTACCAATTGTTCTACAATAAAAACCCTTGAATGTGGAAAGTGCTGGTTCTAGGAATTTTCTTTTTTCCTTTTTGCACTTGAAACTTCTGGTTTCTCCACTGGAATACAACCCAGACGTGGTCCTTGTGGTCCAGCAGAATCACTGTATAAACTAGACCCTGAAAACATACTTTATTAGAAATATACTTAAAAAGAAAAAACACCCCCAAAAAGAGGCAAAATAAAGGATAAGTTAACACTTAACACATATAGACGCTCCAGACCAGAGCCAGACAAAGGCTCCACCCAGTCAGTGTATATGGTTAACTGGTCTGTGAGCGAATAATAGAAACCAAATGCACACTAGGAATCTGGATAAATACAAAAGGCATATGTTATTGGAGACCATACTAGGTTTTGGATATCTTTTGAGGTTTCATTGTCAAAGGGCTATTACATGTACTGTATCCCTTTTGTATTTATCCAGATTCCTAGTGTGCATTTGGTCTCTATTATTCGCTCACAGACCAGTTAACCATATACACTGAATGGGTGGAGCCCTTGTCTGGCTCTGGTCTAGAGCGTCTGTGTTAACTTATCCTTTATTTTGCCTTTTTTTTAGGTGTTTTTTCTTTTTAAGTATATTTCCAATAAAGTATGTTTTTAGCGTCTAGTTTATACAGTGATTCTCCTTGCTATTTTTGACGCTTACCTCTTACACGTATCCCTGCCGTGATTGACTTGTAGTCCAGCAGCAGGCCTATGGAGGGCTCAGTTCCATTTATATACATGATCAGTTGTTGTGGCTGATCACACCATCCCCAGAAGTATGCCTTTCCTGCTTCAAATATCTGCCACTGACTTTCATGCATTTTGATACATTTAAGAAAAAGGATCCCCTTGCCACTAGAACTGATACATCAATAATATGCCTGGAGTGGAAATGAGCGAAAGTCTTGAAATTCATTTTCAGCCCATTTCTAATGAATCAGCAAGAAAATTTGAGTGGCCGGTGTTTAAACACACAGTCATAGTGGGGAAAAAAACAGTGGCTTGTTCTGATCAAGATGTCCAAAAATTATGCCTTAGCAAGGGAAGATGCCTTTGTGTGTTTATGCACATACACACAGTAGTATCTGAAGAAATGCTTTGATCAGAACAAGCTTCCAAAAACTCTCCCTATTCTTGGGAGTAACAGCAGAAAAGTGTGGATGTAGAACCTCACAGACAAGGCAGCTGGGCAGCTGTGAAGGGGTAATAGTAGTGGCAGCAGTAGAGGCATTGTATGGAACCTGATAGACGCCGCAGTGGTGGCAGCAATACAGTATGGAACATGAAGGACATGCAGAAAGTGGCATTGGAACACTTGGGTCAGTGATAAATAGCCACCTTACGCAATGGCAGATCTATTTATTTGCCTCAGCCAGAGGTGTGTGAAAATCGTCATAGAACTATGTCTCATTCATGTTGACAAATGTGATGTTTTCTACACTTGTGGAGGACAATTTTCTTCACTTGACACTACTTGCTGCACTGAACACCCCCCCTGACACTGGAGGATGGACAAGAAAGCAAACAGAAAGAAAACTTGACAAGTTCTGTCCACCGTTCAAATCTACTTATCCAGAAATACTTTACATGGGTTCTGGGAACAAGGTATGTGCCAAAGAAAGGGCACAGAAAGGGCTCAGTCCAGGTAGGACTGATCCTGGTTGCTTCCAGTGGTGCATATCAATTTGTAGATGCTTCAGCTTTATGCAGCAGTTGGAAAAACTGCTCCATCATGTTCATCAAACTGAATTGGCTGTTGCACGTGTTTTTTACTAATTGTCGTAGCACAGACAACGGAGAGATACATGGCTGGAAGGCATCTGCACACAGAAAGTTGTGGCAAGCTGTGTACAGAGCATATCCTGGTAATACAACAATTTTGCCTCTTTGCCTCCTCTTCTTTCAGCATCAAGAAAACATACCCCCATTTTGCTTTAATAGCTTTGATAGAGCAGTGAGACTATGGAACTCTCTGCCTGAGCAGGTGGTGATGGTGAACTCACTAAAAGAGTACAAGAGGGGCCTGGATGTATTTCTGGAGGGTAACAATATTACAGGTTATAGTTAGTGTTGAGCGAGCACCTCTGTGCTCTGTGCTCGTATGATCCGGTGCTCTGGCCGAGCACTAGGGGTTGCTCGAGTGCTCTGCCGAGCACCCGAGCATAATGTTAGTCAATGAGACTAAACCAGGCAAGAGGGGAGGGTGTCTGGTTAATAGAAAAAGGTCAGAATCGCGACTTCTCCTCTTTTACTCCTTTCACTCGTAAAAGTATGCTAATTAACTGAATTTGTACGCATTAGCGCACAATGCGTACGCATTAGCATGCAAATCCGCACGCAGTAGCGTACAAATGCATACGCATTAGCATACAAATTTGTACGCATTAGCGTACAAATCAACATTACAGTGCGGGGAAGAGACTCGAGCATTGCAGCCGAACACCGAGCGGACCCGAGCGTAGGCATGCTCGGCCGAACAGCGAGTTCGGCCGAGCATGCTCGCTCGACACTAGTTATAGTTACTAGAGATGGGTCGTTGATCCAGGGAGTTATTATGATTGCCGGATTGGAGTCGGGAAGGAATTTTTTTTTTTCCTACAGTGAGGAAAATTGGCTTCTACCTCACAGGTTTTTTTTTGCCTTCCTCTAGATCAACTTGCAGGATAACAGGCTGAACTGGATGGACAGATGTCTTTTTTCAGCCTTATAAACTATGTTACTATGTAAAATAAACACAATCATACAGTAAATATTCTAGTTGCATCACAAATAAATACAATTATCCAAATGGTATCACCCCTACCCATTAAATACTTCAATAACCTTCCATGTCCTTTCTATCAATTACGTCATCTGTCTATTATCCAGAAATATATCCCATGTTTCTCATATTCCTTCAAATCTTACCATTTTGTCATATCTTACTGCATCTAATTTGTGCCCACACATATTTAGATTTATACTCTCTATAAACTCCTCCATTAGCTAGATATGTTTTACTAGCAGCAAGTATTTGCTGAATTTTCTTGGGAACCCTATCTAAATACATTCACAATAAACACACTTCATGGGATATCTCTGTAACTTCCATACCACAATTCCACCACATATGCTTTAATATTCCTTTCCTGCAGGGGCGTATTGAGGGGGGCAAGAGGGGCATGTGCCCCGGGCGCAGAGGCGGGGGGGCACTCCCCCCAGGGCGGTTCGTTTCCATAGTGAAGCAGGGAGGCCTCTACTCTCCCTGCTTCACTGTCCTTCTGAGCCTTCTGAGCTCCAGCGCTCCCACTGCAAGCAGCACATCACGTTGCTGGCTGTGGGAGGAGCGCTGAAAGCCCGGGAATCAGCTTTCGGTACATCCAGCAGCGCGATGTGAGTGTGGGTGCGCGTCATCAGGGAAGCAGGTACGTATGTGTTTTTTTTATTATTATTTCTTTATTTCTTAAAGCTGAGGAGACTGGAAGCAAGAGGGGGCAAAACTGGAGTGAGGGGGCACCTAATATGACATTACTACAGTGAGGGGGTACCTAATATGACATTACTACAGTGAGGGGACATATAATTAATCTGTCTTAACTACAGTGAGGGGGCCCCTAATGTGACATTACTACAGTTAGGGGGCATATACTTAATCTGGCATAACTACATTGAGGGGGCATATAATCTGTCTTAACTACAGTGAGGGGGCACCTAATGTGACATTACTACAGTGAAGGGGCATATACTTAATCTGGCATAACTACAGTGAGGGGGCATATAATCTGGCATAACTACAGTGAGGGGGTATAAACTGGGCATACATACTGTGAGAGGTACATAGGCATAATTACTGTGAAGGGCATAACTACTGTGAGGGGCCAAAAAGAGGACATAACTACTGTGAGGGGTCACTATGTGGGCATTATTACTGTGTGGTGGCACTAAGGGGAAATGCCCTAGATTACCCTGTCATACATTGGGATGGCTCGGTCTGACAGGGCCAGCACAGTGCCTTCTTCTGGGTATTTAACAGGGGCAGTAACCATTCCTTCCTTACGTGATTATTCTTTTCTCTTTATCAGGGACCTTGTTCTGGATCCAGTGAACATCACACCGATGCCAGCGACACCCTGGATGACAGCTGTTTTTTTAATTTATTGCAAGGTGTATTGGTACCGCCGTGTACCCTGTGTTAGATTTTATTAGGTGGGACTGGGTGAGTGTAGCAATTGTAGCTATGGATTGGGCAGAGTTACAGGAGTGGTTGGGTGTAAAAAAAATTTGCAGCAGCGCTTAACTACCCCCTCTTTGTATAAGTTGGCAAGGGGGGGGGGGGGTCGCAAATTTAAATCCTTGCCCCGGGTCAGAGGCGTAGCTAGAGGTTCAGCACAGGGGGGGCGAAACATACTTGAGTGGGCCCCCCACTTGGCTTCCCAAACGCACGTTTCCAACTTCACAGGCACATACTACTAGTTGTGGTTATAATATTGTATTAGAAAGATGACTATATAAACTGCTAGATAATCTATGCTGTTAAGTACAGTACAATAGACTTTCTACATACCCTACTGTAAATACACTACCATATAATGCAGTAAAATATAGGAGTAATAGGATTAAAAAACAACGGGACTCCTATGTTAAAGGAAACCTGTCCCCAGTTTTTACATCACTAAACTAACAGTCCCCTGCCCCCATCAGACCTCAGATCATCAGAATGTGCCCCCATCAGACCTCAGATCATCAGAATGTGCCCCCATCAGACCTCACATCAGCGTATTGTGCCCCCATCAGACCTCAGATCAGCGTATTGTGCCCCCATCAGATCTCAGATCAGCGTATTGTGCCCCCATCAGACCTTGGATCAGCCTACTGTGCCCCCATCAGACCTCACATCAGCCTACTGTGCCCCCATCAGACCTCAGATCAGCCTACTGTGCCCCCATCAGACCTCACATCAGCGTATTGTGCCCCCCACCAGACCTCAGATCAGCGTATTGTGCCCCCATCAGACCTCAGATCAGCGTATTGTACCTCCATCAGACCTCAGACCAGCTTATTGTGCCCCATCAGACCTCAGACCAGCGTATTGTGCCCCCATCAGACCTCAGATCAGCGTATTGTGCCCCCATCAGATCTCAGATCAGCGTATTGTGCCCCCATCAGACCTCACATCAGCCTACTGTGCCCCCATCAGACCTCACATCAGCCTACTGTGCCCCCATCAGACCTCAGATCAGCTTAATGTGCTCCCATCAGACCTCAGATCAGCGTATTGTGCCCCCATCAGACCTCACATCAGCCTACTGTGCCCCCATCAGACCTCAGATCAGCGTATTGTGCCCCCCACCAGACCTCAGATCAGCGTATTGTGCCCCCATCAGACCTCAGATCAGCGTATTGTGCCTCCATCAGACCTCAGACCAGCTTATTGTGCCCCATCAGACCTCAGACCAGCGTATTGTGCCCCCATCAGACCTCAGATCAGCGTATTGTGCCCCCATCAGATCTCAGATCAGCGTATTGTGCCCCCATCAGACCTCACATCAGCCTACTGTGCCCCCATCAGACCTCACATCAGCGTATTGTGCCCCCATCAGACCTCAGATCAGCTTAATGTGCTCCCATCAGACCTCAGATCAGCGTATTGTGCCTCCATCAGACTTCAGATCAGCGTATTGTGCCCCCATCAGACCTCAGATCAGCGTATTGTGCCCCCATCAGATCTCAGATCAGCGTATTGTGCCCCCATCAGACCTCACATCAGCCTACTGTGCCCCCATCAGACCTCACATCAGCCTACTGTGCCCCCATCAGACCTCAGATCAGCTTAATGTGCTCCCATCAGACCTCAGATCAGCGTATTGTGCCCCCATCAGACCTCACATCAGCCTACTGTGCCCCCATCAGACCTCAGATCAGCGTATTGTGCCCCCCACCAGACCTCAGATCAGCATATTGTGCCCCCATCAGACCTCAGATCAGCGTATTGTGCCTCCATCAGACCTCAGACCAGCTTATTGTGCCCCATCAGACCTCAGACCAGCGTATTGTGCCCCCATCAGACCTCAGATCAGCGTATTGTGCCCCCATCAGATCTCAGATCAGCGTATTGTGCCCCCATCAGACCTCACATCAGCCTACTGTGCCCCCATCAGACCTCACATCAGCGTATTGTGCTCCCATCAGACCTCAGATCAGCTTAATGTGCTCCCATCAGACCTCAGATCAGCGTATTGTGCCTCCATCAGACCTCAGATCAGCGTATTGTGCCCCCATCAGACCTCAGATCAGCAGACTGTGCCCCCATCAGACCTTATATCAGCCTACTGTGCCCCCATCAGACCTCAGATCAGCGTATTGTGCCCCCATCAGACCTCAGATCAGCGTATTGTGCCCCCATCAGACCTCAGTTCAGCGTATTGTGCCCCATCAGACCTCAGATCAGCATATTGTGCACCCATCAGACCTCAGATCAGCAGAATGTGCCCCCATCAGACCTCACATCAGCCTACTGTGCCCCCATCAGACCTCAGATCAGCGTATTGTGCCCCCACCAGACCTCAGATCAGCGTATTGTGCCCCCATCAGACCTCAGATCAGCGTATTGTACCTCCATCAGACCTCAGACCAGCTTATTGTGCCCCATCAGACCTCAGACCAGCGTATTGTGCCCCCATCAGACCTCAGATCAGCGTATTGTGCCCCCATCAGACCTTATATCAGCCTACTGTGCCCCCATCAGACCTCAGATCAGCGTATTGTGCCCCCATCAGACCTCAGATCAGCGTATTGTGCCCCCATCAGACCTCAGTTCAGCGTATTGTGCCCCCATCAGACCTCAGATCAGCGTATTGTGCCCCCATCAGACCTCAGATCAGCGTATTGTGCCCCCATCAGACCTCATATCAGCCTACTGTGCCCCTATCAGACCTCAGATCAGCGTATTGTGCCCCCATCAGACCTCAGATCAGCGTATTGTGCCTCCATCAGACCTCAGACCAGCTTATTGTGCCCCATCAGACCTCAGACCAGCGTATTGTGCCCCCATCAGACCTCAGATCAGCGTATTGTGCCCCCATCAGATCTCAGATCAGCGTATTGTGCCCCCATCAGACCTCACATCAGCCTACTGTGCCCCCATCAGACCTCACATCAGCGTATTGTGCCCCCATCAGACCTCAGATCAGCTTAATGTGCTCCCATCAGACCTCAGATCAGCGTATTGTGCCTCCATCAGACCTCAGATCAGCGTATTGTGCCCCCATCAGACCTCAGATCAGCAGACTGTGCCCCCATCAGACCTTATATCAGCCTACTGTGCCCCCATCAGACCTCAGATCAGCGTATTGTGCCCCCATCAGACCTCAGATCAGCGTATTGTGCCCCCATCAGACCTCAGTTCAGCGTATTGTGCCCCCATCAGACCTCAGATCAGCGTATTGTGCCCCCATCAGATCTCAGATCAGCGTATTGTGCCCCCATCAGACCTCATATCAGCCTACTGTGCCCCTATCAGACCTCAGATCAGCGTATTGTGCCCCCATCAGACCTCAGATCAGCCCACCCAGCCACATAGGATTAAAATAAAAAACCTTACTTACCTGTTCTGCGCTGCGGCTGCCCTCCGGTCCGCGCTCTGCTCTCTTCCCTGGCCCGCGCACACTATGACCTGACGCTGCGTGGTCTGATGGGGGTCCCTAAATACAAGTGAGCGCTTCCATAATGGAAGCGCTCACTTGTATTCGCCTGATTCTGGGCCCCCCTGAGTCACTGGGCCCGGAGCCGTCGCCCCCCCCTGCCCCCCGGTAGCTACGCCACTGCCCCGGGTGCAGGAAAGCCTAGCTACACCTCTGCTTTCCTGTCATATCCTCTATAACATTTATCATTATCCATATTAATTTTAACTTAACTTGGAGTCAAATAAGCTCTATGATACAACTGCAATGATGTTTCTACCACCAACTCTTGCTTACTACCTCCACTAAGTTTTTCACTTATTTCATTCTATTTTCCCTTGTCCAGTCTAACCCTAACTCTTAATGAAACTGGTCGGCACTCCTAGTCGTAAATGGTTGGTGCTCAGTGGTCACAAGTCATCAAATGTAAGGTATGTATAAACCACAACACTCAGATAGTATTGTAAATCAAGTTGACAGCTTTTTATTCATCCATCCAGAATCAATTAAATGCCAATGGCCAACGTTTCGGTCAATACAAGACCTTGATCACGGCCTATATTACATATAAGAAAAATAGATAAGTGGACATAAGCAAATAGTATATAGACAAAATTGCAAAATAAATTGTATACGCCGGGTCCGAAATACATGGGCACCGGCCATGTGCATTCACTTCAATGGGTCCACAATCACGGATATGCGGAGCGGAGGCACGGATCGGAACACCACGGAACCACTACGGTGTATCAAACCATCTATTGTCCTGAGGAAGAGGGATCTTCTACCCTCGAAACGCGTAGACATCTGCCTAATAAAGCCTACTTGCTTCAACCTACGGGCAATGTCCAAGTCCTTCTCTGCCTAGCAGCGCCGGAAAAAAGTGGTCCATTGTTTCTACACAGCATTGCTATTTAAACCTTGAAAGTTAACAAAGTGGAATTTGATCCAAATTTCAGGAAAAATTTGATTCACCACAAATGCAAATTTGTTGATGCTTTGTGGTAATGAATCAATTTTTCCTGAAATGGCAGCATAAAATGCTGGGTGGGTGCAGTGATGATGTTACCACGCCCGACAAGATGATGTGGTGATGTCATCACATCAGTGTTCGAGAGAATTGGCACATTTTCTTCAATCAAGATGGCTGCAACGGCCTTTCCACGAACAAATGGATAAGGTATGTATTCTTTTTTGTTTTAACCCCTGATTAACCGCCGATAGGCTAAATGTGACTCTCAGATACTGCGATCAGCGCTGAAAGCAGCATCTGAGTGGTTAAATGATGGGGGGAGGGGGGGTGACACAATTGCTGTTTCCTGTCATTGCGCCCGATCGATATAATGGAATGCGATTCATTATAAAGTAATTTGTAACAAATCGAATTTCTTGTCGAAATTCGGGAAAGCAGCCGAATTGAATTTTTGAAAACTTTGCTCATCACTAGCTATTACAGTCCACAGATTAGTAAAGGTGTTCTCCAGGAGTACAATGTTGATGGCCAATACTCACTGGGGTGCACTGATCTGATAATGATGTCCTGTCCTGAGAATAGGTAATTATATTTCACTAGTAATGTGTCAACAGAATATGACCTTGCTTAAATCATGGTTTTATGTTAAACACAATATTTAAGAATTTTTGGTCAATTTTTATTTTTTTTCATACCACTTCTGTAATCCTGCAATTTTCACACTGGTTACTGGGTGTCATAATAGGTCATGATTTCCTGTTCTTCACAGGAAACTTTTCTGTATCTGTTCTATAGCTGAATTCCAATAAAACGTAACACCTCTATATAGATCACACAGGGTTCACCATTGACAATTGAAGATATCCCATCTTACCTAAACCCCCCTGACCTTTGCACAGGTCAGAGAGCAAGCCCAGAAAAACGGTCAGGGTCAGCTCCTAACCATTGTATCTGCTCTCAAGAGACAGGAAGTTTTTAAGCCTAGTGGCCAGTGTGAAAATTGTAGTATTATACACATTTTTAAAAAGTAAAGATAGTGGCATGTAATCATTAACAAACTCACCACAAATAAAAAAAAATAGTTTAATAAAACAATAAACGTGATTTAAACAATAGGAGATTTTCCAATGGCATATTCCTTGTAAGTATATATAATGTACTGTATTGAGTTTTCAATTGCAAAAAAAGGGAGCATTTAAGTTAAAGTTGTTCCCATACATGACTCATAAATGTCATGTAACAAATCATATAATACATTTAGGTTGTATTGTGGTTGCATGCATAAGAAGTCAGTAGTACACTACTGTAATGGAAGGATATTGCTACAGCTCTTGCAGTAATTAGGAAATACAGGAAATGTTAACATCTGTTTTTTGCCGACTGTTATATAAACAGTTTTCTTAAATATTTGCTTTCTGATACAATTTGTACATAAAGCTCAAAGGCTATGGACACTTTTGAAATGGAAAAAAATAATTTTTACATACAGTACTGTGAAAAAGTATTTATCCCTGAACTGATTTTTTTCTAATTTGTCACATTTCTGTTTTACTGACTTACTTTTAATATAAGACAACACAAGTAGACACAAAGTGCAGGTTTTAACCCTGACCAGCACCATACAAGTACAGATCTGGCTGGGAGTTTAAAGATGGCAACCGGAGCTCCGTAGAAATATAGAGGGTCATTTAAGAAGAACAATATGCCGCTTTTTTGCATATTTTAGGCACAGATTTGTAGCAAATGGGTTTGTGGCAAAATTTGCACCTTTTCCATGTTCATGACACTTTTCCGAAGTGGCAGAAAAAGGGGGTGTGGTCGGGGAAGCAGGCCAGTCGGCCGAATCATCTCATTTGCCATTTTCTACCCCAGTTTATGGAATGGAAAATGGCCTTAAACTGCTCCAGCAATGTTGCAGGGTGGACGTCAGCAAGCGCCAAAGTTATGTAGAGGCCTGCACCTCTACATAACTTAGGCGCATCCGCCACCACCGCAGGGGTATTAAGACCGGTGTATAAATCGTTGGTCTTAATAAATAACAACCATAGTGTATTTCTCATAAACTGTAATGCTAATTGGAACTCTAAAAAAGTTTTTAAAAAAGTTTTAAAAAATCAATATTATAAAATTTTAAAAACCTAAATAAAAAGTGATCAAAAAGTCATACACACACCAAAATGGTATCAATAAAAATAACAAATTGCAACAAAAAATTAGTCCTCTCACAGCTCTGTACACATAACTACAAAAAACTTATAGGGGCCAGAATATGCCGATGAAAAGAAAAAAACTTTCAAGGTTTTTATTATTTTCAGTAAAAGGGTTGTGACAACTTGTGATGAGACATTTACATCGCTATACAGGGAATTTTGCCCCACGCTTCTTTGCAGAATTGTTTTAATTTGACTACATTGGAGAGTTTTCCAGCATGAACTGCCCATTTAGGGTTTGACTAATAGATAATTGGTTATAGCAAATCAAATTCGATAATAATCAGCCTTCCGAAGCACCAAGGATCAGGCATCTTGCCTGGCCTTGTAAGTTTTGTGCTTGTGCTGTTGCTCTGAGTACCGCTGCAAGCACAGAGGATCTTCTGCTGCTATCTGAGCAGTGCAGATATCAACTGCACATGCGCTGCTGATGTCTAGGTACATCTGGAAGGAGAGATGGCAGCTTTGGACTGAGTAGCCCCGCCTCCACTTCTGGTTGTACCCAGACATCATTGGCACATGTGCAATTGGTATCTGCACTGTTCAGGAAGCAGCAGCAAATTTTTTGCACTTCCGCTGGTTTATGGCGCAACAGCAAAAGCGCAAGACTGAGAGGGCCAGGTAAAATGTCTGGCCCATCAACCAAGGGGCAGGGAGGGAATCCTCCTGAGTGATGTGATCAGTCCCTTGGTACTCCAGGAGGCTGATTATGAACAAATTTGATTCATTAGAGTTTTCGCTCATCTCTAGTCTTGACATTACATCTCAGTGGGATTCATGTCTGGACCTTGACTTATCAACTTCCAAACATTCATTTTGTTCCTTTTGAGCCATTCAGACGTGAACTTGCTTGTGTGCCTTGTATCATTGTCCCACTGCATAAGCCAACTGTGCTTGAACGTTAGGACAATTCATGGTTCAAAGCAGGTCCAGGCTATCACACTACCATCACTATGTTTGATTGATGGTATAATATTCTTGTGATGAAATGCAATGATAGCTTTATGCCAAAAAGTTCTACCTTTGACTTATTAGTCCACTGAATATTATTCCACAAGTCTTGGGAGTCATCTAGGTGGTTTTTGGCAAATGTGAATCGAACCTTTGTGTTAGTTTTAGTTAGCAGTGGTTTGTGCCTTGCAGCTCTCCTATACAGTAAATGCCATAAATGCACACTGTCTTTTTTATTGTGTAATCATACAGTATTTACAGTGGAGGGTCCTTTCTCGCGCAACCCCCCATGCTATAAAACATTGCGCCCACTCACAGTAGTTATGCCCCCATTGTGTTCCCGGTCTCACAGTAGTAATGCCCTAATCATGCTCCTTCACAGTAGTTATATCCACTTTGTTCCTTCTCACAGTAGTAATGCCCTCATTGCACCCCTTCACAATAGTTATGCACACGTTGTGTCCCCTTCACAGTAGTTATGCACACATTATGCCCCTTCACAGTAGTTACGCCCAGATTGTTTACCTTCACAGTAGTTATGCCCTCAATGCAATCCTTCACAGAAGTTATGCTCACAATGCATCCCATTCAGAGTAGTTATGCTCACATTGTGTCCACATCACAGTAGCTATGCCCACATTGTTCCCCTTCACAAAAGTAATGCCCTTTCTGTGCCCCTTCACCATAGTAATGCCTTCTCTTTCCCCCCCTTCACAATAGTACTGTCCTCTCTGTGCCACCTTCAGAGTAGTAATGCCCACTCTGTGCCCCCTTCATAGTAGAAATGCACTCTGTGCCCCCTTCACAATAGTATTGTCCTTTCTGTTCCCCCTCACAGCAGTAATGCCCACACTGAGGCCTCTTCACAGTAGTAATGCTCTCTGTGCCCCCTTCACAGTAGTTGTGCCCTCTATGTGCCTCCTTCACAATAGTAATGACCACTCTGTGCCACCTTCAGAGTAGTTATGCCCTCTCTATGGCCTCTCTCACAGTAATAATGCCCTCTCTGCTACCCTTCACAGTAGTAATGCCCTTTCTGTGCCCCCTACACAGCAGAAATGTTCTCACTGTGCCCCCTTACAGTAGTAATGCCCTCTATGTGCCCCCTGCACAGTAGTAATGTCCTCGTTGTGCCTCCTTCACTGTAGCAATGCCCTCTCTGTGCCCCCTTTAATGTAGTTATGCCCATACTGTGCCCCCCAGCCTTATAGTAGTAATGCAGTCGCTGTGCTCCTTCACAGTAGTAATGTCCACTCTCTTCCCCCTTCACAGTAGTTATGCCCTTTCTGTGTCCCCTTCACAGTAGTAATGCCCTCTCTGTTCCCCCTTTCTGTGCCACCTTCACAATAATAATGGCCCATCTGTGCCCCCTTCACAATAGCAATGCCCTTTCTGTGTTCCCTTCAATGTAGTTATGCCCTCACTGTGTCTCCTGGCCTCATAATAGTAATGCCCTTTCTGTGCCTCCCTCAGAGTAGTAATGCCCTCTCTGTGTACCCTTCACAGTAATTAAATAAAAAAAAACTACTACTCACTACTACTAGAGATGAGCGAATCGATTTGTCGATTCGTATCAAATCTTGGGAATTTTCAGCTGCGAAGCGAATCCGAATATTAGGTGATTCGCTTCGGCTTTGTACGCATTCGCTACATGGTTTGTCCTATAAATTATACGCTATTGCTACGTATAAATTACTCAACTAAATTCAATTCATTAGCGATGAAGACTCCTCCCCAGTAGCTCCGCCCCCTTCTCCAGTGCGAGAGGAAGACGAGGCCCCCTATGAGGAGAAGGAACCAGACGAGATCTACGTCTCTCAACATATCCGGCAGCCTAAGAAGTCGGTTGAGGTGCCTGCTGAGGTGTTCACTCCGCTGGTTGACGCGGCGGAGGCGGCAGGAGTTCTCGCTCCGCCACACAAGGACTACTCCCTTCGCCAAAATTTGATGGTCCCCGAAGTTGTCACCCGCCCTGACCCTCTGGGAATACAAAAAGTTGGTAGAGGAGTGGGTTGTGCAGGTGTTGGAGCACCCATGGTCCGGTGACCCCAAGCTGTGGTGCAGAAAGGGTACCGTTATGTAGTTCAGTGTCGAGAGTTGGTTTTAT
This sequence comes from Rhinella marina, assembly GCA_900303285.1. Lineage (NCBI taxonomy): Eukaryota > Metazoa > Chordata > Amphibia > Anura > Bufonidae > Rhinella > Rhinella marina. Next base: position 226 of record ONZH01000067.1, on the reverse strand, counting down.
CGCAGATGAGGAGACAGCAGAAGAATACGTGGAGTATACCCCTATGAAGAGCCTCCAAGGCCCCTTTGCTACTGGGGTGAAACTCCTTACGCCACCAGCTACTCCTGCAGCGCCCCCGGAAGACTGGACTGAGGAGGCCCAGGCCGCAGAAGAGGCTCGGTGTTCCCATGAGACCAATGATAGGACTCTGCAATCTTAGGAGAAATCCCAAGCTCAGCTGGAACCC
>ONZH01000066.1:0-27527 GCA_900303285.1 Rhinella marina | reverse complement strand
AGAACGCACGTACAGGTGCCAATAAAAGGCCTATTTTTTTTATATTTCTAGGTACACAGCCGTGTACTAACAGATCAGACGGTGTGTATTAACACCACGTATATAAAATTATTTTGCAAGAGAACGCACAGTACAGGTGCCAATGAAAAGGCCTATTTTTTTAATATTTCTAGGTACACAGCCGTGTACTAACAGATCAGACGGTGGGTATTAACACCACGTATATAAAAATATTTTGCAAGAGAACGCACAGTACAGGTGCCAATGAAAAGGCCTATTTTTTTTATATTTCTAGGTACACAGCCGTGTACTAACAGATCAGACGGTGTGTATTAACACCACGTATATAAAAATATTTTGCAAGAGAACGCACAGTACAGGTGCCAATGAAAAGGCCTATTTTTTTAATATTTCTAGGTACACAGCCGTGTACTAACAGATCAGACGGTGTGTATTAACACCACGTATATAAAATATTTTGCAAGAGAACGCACAGTACAGGTGCCAATGAAAAGGCCTATTTTTTTTATATTTCTAGGTACACAGCCGTGTACTAACAGATCAGACGGTGGGTATTAACACCACGTATATAAAAATATTTTGCAAGAGAACGCACAGTACAGGTGCCAATGAAAAGGCCTATTTTTTTATATTTCTAGGTACACAGCCGTGTACTAACAGATCAGACGGTGTGTATTAACACCACGTATATAAAAATTATTTTGCAAGAGAACGCACAGTACAGGTGCCAATGAAAAGGCCTATTTTTTTATATTTCTAGGTACACAGCCGTGTACTAACAGATCAGACGGTGGGTATTAACACCACGTATATAAAAATATTTTGCAAGAGAACGCACAGTACAGGTGCCAATGAAAAGGCCTATTTTTTTATATTTCTAGGTACACAGCCGTGTACTAACAGATCAGACGGTGTGTATTAACACCACGTATATAAAATATTTTGCAAGAGAACGCACAGTACAGGTGACAATGAAAAGGCCTATTTTTTTAATATTTCTAGGTACACAGCCGTGTACTAACAGATCAGACGGTGGGTATTAACACCACGTATATAAAAATATTTTGCAAGAGAACGCACAGTACAGGTGCCAATGAAAAGGCCTATTTTTTTTATATTTCTAGGTACACAGCCGTGTACTAACAGATCAGACGGTGTGTATTAACACCACGTATATAAAAATATTTTGCAAGAGAACGCACAGTACAGGTGCCAATGAAAAGGCCTATTTTTTTTATATTTCTAGGTACACAGCCGTGTACTAACAGATCAGACGGTGTGTATTAACACCACGTATATAAAATTATTTTGCAAGAGAACGCACAGTACAGGTGCCAATGAAAAGGCCTATTTTTTTAATATTTCTAGGTACACAGCCGTGTACTAACAGATCAGACGGTGTGTATTAACACCACGTATATAAAATTATTTTGCAAGAGAACGCACAGTACAGGTGCCAATGAAAAGGCCAATTTTTTTTTATATTTCTAGGTACACAGCCGTGTACTAACAGATCAGACGGTGGTATTAACACCACGTATATAAAAATATTTTGCAAGAGAACGCACAGTACAGGTGCCAATGAAAAGGCCTATTTTTTTATATTTCTAGGTACACAGCCGTGTACTAACAGATCAGACGGTGTGTATTAACACCACGTATATAAAATTATTTTGCAAGAGAACGCACAGTACAGGTGACAATGAAAAGGCCTATTTTTTTATATTTCTAGGTACACAGCCGTGTACTAACAGATCAGACGGTGTGTATTAACACCACGTATATAAAAATATTTTGCAAGAGAACGCACAGTACAGGTGCCAATGAAAAGGCCTATTTTTTTATATTTCTAGGTACACAGCCGTGTACTAACAGATCAGACGGTGTGTATTAACACCACGTATATAAAAATATTTTGCAAGAGAACGCACAGTACAGGTGCCAATGAAAAGGCCTATTTTTTTAATATTTCTAGGTACACAGCCGTGTACTAACAGATCAGACGGTGTGTATTAACACCACGTATATAAAATTATTTTGCAAGAGAACGCACAGTACAGGTGCCAATGAAAAGGCCTATTTTTTTATATTTCTAGGTACACAGCCGTGTACTAACAGATCAGACGGTGGGTATTAACACCACGTATATAAAAATATTTTGCAAGAGAACGCACAGTACAGGTGCCAATGAAAAGGCCTATTTTTTTAATATTTCTAGGTACACAGCCGTGTACTAACAGATCAGACGGTGTGTATTAACACCACGTATATAAAATTATTTTGCAAGAGAACGCACAGTACAGGTGCCAATGAAAAGGCCTATTTTTTTAATATTTCTAGGTACACAGCCGTGTACTAACAGATCAGACGGTGGCTATTAACACCACGTATATAAAAATATTTTGCAAGAGAACGCACAGTACAGGTGCCAATGAAAAGGCCTATTTTTTTAATATTTCTAGGTACACAGCCGTGTACTAACAGATCAGACGGTGGGTATTAACACCACGTATATAAAATATTTTGCAAGAGAACGCACAGTATAGGTGCCAATGAAAAGGCCTATTTTTTTTATATTTCTAGGTACACAGCCGTGTACTAACAGATCAGACGGTGTGTATTAACACCACGTATATAAAAATATTTTGCAAGAGAACGCACAGTACAGGTGCCAATGAAAAGGCCTATTTTTTTATATTTCTAGGTACACAGCCGTGTACTAACAGATCAGACGGTGGGTATTAACACCACGTATATAAAAATATTTTGCAAGAGAACGCACAGTACAGGTGCCAATGAAAAGGCCTATTTTTTTTATATTTCTAGGTACACAGCCGTGTACTAACAGATCAGACGGTGTGTATTAACACCACGTATATAAAATTATTTTGCAAGAGAACGCACAGTACAGGTGCCAATGAAAAGGCCTATTTTTTTATATTTCTAGGTACACAGCCGTGTACTAACAGATCAGACGGTGTGTATTAACACCACGTATATAAAAATATTTTGCAAGAGAACGCACAGTACAGGTGCCAATGAAAAGGCCTATTTTTTTATATTTCTAGGTACACAGCCGTGTACTAACAGATCAGACGGTGTGTATTAACACCACGTATATAAAATTATTTTGCAAGAGAACGCACAGTACAGGTGCCAATGAAAAGGCCTATTTTTTTTATATTTCTAGGTACACAGCCGTGTACTAACAGATCAGACGGTGGGTATTAACACCACGTATATAAAAATATTTTGCAAGAGAACGCACAGTACAGGTGCCAATGAAAAGGCCTATTTTTTTATATTTCTAGGTACACAGCCGTGTACTAACAGATCAGACGGTGTGTATTAACACCACGTATATAAAATTATTTTGCAAGAGAACGCACAGTACAGGTGCCAATGAAAAGGCCTATTTTTTTAATATTTCTAGGTACACAGCCGTGTACTAACAGATCAGACGGTGTGTATTAACACCACGTATATAAAATTATTTTGCAAGAGAACGCACAGTACAGGTGCCAATGAAAAGGCCTATTTTTTTTATATTTCTAGGTACACAGCCGTGTACTAACAGATCAGACGGTGTGTATTAACACCACGTATATAAAATTATTTTGCAAGAGAACGCACAGTACAGGTGCCAATGAAAAGGCCTATTTTTTTTATATTTCTAGGTACACAGCCGTGTACTAACAGATCAGACGGTGTGTATTAACACCACGTATATAAAATATTTTGCAAGAGAACGCACAGTACAGGTGCCAATGAAAAGGCCTATTTTTTTTATATTTCTAGGTACACAGCCGTGTACTAACAGATCAGACGGTGGGTATTAACACCACGTATATAAAATATTTTGCAAGAGAACGCACAGTACAGGTGCCAATGAAAAGGCCTATTTTTTTATATTTCTAGGTACACAGCCGTGTACTAACAGATCAGACGGTGTGTATTAACACCACGTATATAAAATTATTTTGCAAGAGAACGCACAGTACAGGTGCCAATGAAAAGGCCTATTTTTTTATATTTCTAGGTACACAGCCGTGTACTAACAGATCAGACGGTGTGTATTAACACCACGTATATAAAATATTTTGCAAGAGAACGCACAGTACAGGTGCCAATGAAAAGGCCTATTTTTTTATATTTCTAGGTACACAGCCGTGTACTAACAGATCAGACGGTGTGTATTAACACCACGTATATAAAATATTTTGCAAGAGAACGCACAGTACAGGTGCCAATGAAAAGGCCTATTTTTTTTATATTTCTAGGTACACAGCCGTGTACTAACAGATCAGACGGTGTGTATTAACACCACGTATATAAAATTATTTTGCAAGAGAACGCACAGTACAGGTGCCAATGAAAAGGCCTATTTTTTTTATATTTCTAGGTACACAGCCGTGTACTAACAGATCAGACGGTGTGTATTAACACCACGTATATAAAATATTTTGCAAGAGAACGCACAGTACAGGTGCCAATGAAAAGGCCAATTTTTTTATATTTCTAGGTACACAGCCGTGTACTAACAGATCAGACGGTGGGTATTAACACCACGTATATAAAAATATTTTGCAAGAGAACGCACAGTACAGGTGCCAATGAAAAGGCCTATTTTTTTTATATTTCTAGGTACACAGCCGTGTACTAACAGATCAGACGGTGTGTATTAACACCACGTATATAAAATTATTTTGCAAGAGAACGCACAGTACAGGTGACAATGAAAAGGCCTATTTTTTTAATATTTCTAGGTACACAGCCGTGTACTAACAGATCAGACGGTGGGTATTAACACCACGTATATAAAAATATTTTGCAAGAGAACGCACAGTACAGGTGACAATGAAAAGGCCTATTTTTTAATATTTCTAGGTACACAGCCGTGTACTAACAGATCAGACGGTGTGTATTAACACCACGTATATAAAATTATTTTGCAAGAGAACGCACAGTACAGGTGCCAATGAAAAGGCCTATTTTTTTTATATTTCTAGGTACACAGCCGTGTACTAACAGATCAGACAGTGTGTATTAACACCACGTATATAAAGATATTTTGCAAGAGAACGCACAGTACAGGTGCCAATGAAAAGGCCTATTTTTTTAATATTTCTAGGTACACAGCCGTGTACTAACAGATCAGACGGTGTGTATTAACACCACGTATATAAATTATTTTGCAAGAGAACGCACAGTACAGGTGCCAATGAAAAGGCCTATTTTTTTTATATTTCTAGGTACACAGCCGTGTACTAACAGATCAGACGGTGTGTATTAACACCACGTATATAAAATTATTTTGCAAGAGAACGCACAGTACAGGTGCCAATGAAAAGGCCTATTTTTTTATATTTCTAGGTACACAGCCGTGTACTAACAGATCAGACGGTGGGTATTAACACCACGTATATAAAATTATTTTGCAAGAGAACGCACAGTACAGGTGCCAATGAAAAGGCCTATTTTTTTTAATATTTCTAGGTACACAGCCGTGTACTAACAGGTCAGACGGTGGGTATTTACACCTGGTATACAAAAAGGGTATTGCAGGCACACAGAACCCAGAACACTAGAGCCAAATAAACTGTATTTAAAAAAAAAAATAAATAAACAGCCGTATACTGCCAGATCAGATGGTGCATATACACACTAGGTATATAACAGGGTTTTGCAGCCAAAAAGAACGCAGAACAGTAGTGCCAAATATAGTTTGGTATGTAGCAGAGCACCTAATACACCACTAATGCCTCTCTCTGTCCCTACTCCAGCAGCTATCCCTGAATACAGCAGCCGTTCTCTGCAGAGTGTATATTGTAGTAAAGCTATCACTGTACTGCACTATAGTAGCCCTGATAAGGGCTTTTAATCACGCTCCTGCCTGTCCAACAGCTAAAACCTATCTCTCCCTTCTCCAGCCTCTGTCCCTGACTAAGTTCACGCAGCATATGCGTACGAGCAGGAAGAGCTGAGTTTTTAATATTCGAGGTCACATGGTTTTTCCAGCCAATCCATGTAGACGCCGTTTTCGCGCTGCCAGCGTGCTCCGCGGGCCTGTCATACCCCCCCTGCATGGTGATTGGTGGAAAAAGAGCGCCAGGGAAGGTGGGAGGGGAAACGAATTCTAAGTGCGCCATCGCCTTTATACTCGATTGAAATCGAGTATGCCGAATAGCGTAGTATTCGATCGAATACCGGCTCGATCGAACACTACTCGCTCATCTCTAGTCTCCAGTCCTCTGACCAGAAAGATTTTGCAGCATCTGTTCCAGGACATGAAGCAGTGGAATGACGTTGCTCATACCGTAGTCCTGGCGACTGACAAATAACGTGGCCCCCTCAAAGGGCCTGAGCAAGCGGCAGGTGTCACGCATGAGCTTCCACTGGCTGGCATCAAAATTACACAGGGGAGTACTCCTGTCCGCTTGGATCATTAAGAAATCGTTTATGGACTCTCTGTTCGTACAGTCGGTCCAACATATGGAGGGTAGAATTCCAACGGGTGGAAACGTCACATATCAGCCTGTTTTGGGGGACGCCATTCTGCCGCTGCAGCTCAAGGAGGGTGTGCTTGGCGGTGTAGGAATGGCTGAAGTGCATGCAAAGTTTCCTGGACATTTTTAGAATATTTTGCAGTTGGGTATAAGACTTGCGGAACCGTTTGAAAACCAGATTAAATACGTAGAGAAAAAACAAACAAATAAACCGCAATCTCTCGCTCACCTGAATAGACTGGAGGCACGGTCAGCACTAGGAACTAGTGCTTGATATACGCAAAAAACAAGAAAAAAGAAGAAATGACCAGCTTCCAAAGAAAAAATTATTTAAATAAATTTTTTTGAATAAAATCCAGCCTTTATTTTCTTCATCCAAGTGCACAGTTAAAAGCCAACACTTACAGAGTCCTTATCTACGCGTTTCGGATCACACAATACAGATCCTTAGTCATGATGTCATAGGACATCTGAAACCACTGGTTTAAATAGCCGAGACTAATCACCAGTGGGCGGAGAATGAATACTCCCACATACATGTATAAAAGCACATTTATAAAATTGCAAGAAAAACATACTGAAAATAAACATTAATGAATAAGGATCAATAATGAAGAATCAAATCATGCTTTTTGTTCAAACCGAGAGGAATACAACATCCCATTTGAAAAATCCAAAAGGATTCCCTATTTAGAAGCTTGCGCTTGTGGTCACCACCCCTCCTGGGGGGGTTAACCCGTTCCAAGCCACAGACAAGAAAACCTTTTGTATCACCTTGATGCACAGCTGCATAGTGTGAACTGACTGCTGAAACATTGCGACTTTTTGAGTATGGAATATCAGAGATATGCCTCCTTATTCTGACCTTCAGGCTATTCGTGGTGCATCCTACATACTGCAGTTGACAAATTGAACATGTGAAACAGTATACCACATATGCAGTGTTACAATTAATATATTGTTGTTGTTGGTATGACTTATGCTTTGCTATAGAAAAAATAGAAGAACCCGTTTGAATATAATTGCAACATGTGCATATGCGATGTCCACACCTATAGGTACCTTTATAAGTAAGCCAAGAAGTTTTTGTTGCTGTTGATCCAAAAACAAGCTTGGACTGACTTGTTGTGCTATAGTTGAAGCACGTCGGGCCACACATCTTATCCCACTGTCTGCGATGCCTGTCCAATTCTCATCATAGCTCAGGACAGAAATATGTCTTTTGACAATGTTACATATTTGCGAATATTCTGCACTGAACTGTGTTGCAAAGACAGGAGAAGAATCTTTTTTATTCATTTTTTTGTCCTAATTTTTCAGACCTGGGAAAGATGAGATCCTTTCTGGTTCTGGATAGGGCCAACTGTTTACCCCGCTCCAGAGTCCAGTTTGGATATCCCCGTGCAGATAACCTGCTGGCAACCAACTCCGCTTCCTTTAAAAAAATGTCATCATCAGAACAATTTCGACTAGCTCTAATAAACTCGCCCTTAGGGATGTTATTGACAACATGTCGTGGATGGCAGGATGAAGACAAAAGAGTTGTGTTGCCAGCGGTATCTTTGCGGTAACTATTGGTGTGTACCTTATGTGTAATGAGATCCCCTGTCAAAATTAAATCCAAATATGGAATTGTAAGGGTGTCATGAAAAAGAGTAAATTTTAAATGACAATCATTATCATTGAGAAATTCTCCAAAGGATGGTATGGCCGCCACATCGCCCGCCCACACAAAGAGCAGGTCATCGATGTAGCGACCATACCACCGCAGTGACGAACCCCAAACGCAAGTATCAGAAAAACAAAAAGCGGTGTTCCCACCAGGCCATATAAACGTTCGCCAAAGATGGCGAAAATTTTGCGCCCATGGAGACACCGGTCAACTGAAGAAAAAAACGTCCGTCAAACATAAAGATGTTATGTTTAAGCAAAAAATATATCACTTGACAAATGTAATCACGAAATTCTACCGAAAAGTCAGAATAAGTAAGCAAAAACCATCTCAGAGAAACAATAGCTAAATAATGAGGTATGACAGTATATAACGAGGACACATCTGCAGTAACCCAGGCAAAATCCGACTCCCAAGTGAAGTCAGAGAAGGCCTGTAAAACTGTACGTGTGTCCTGCAAAAAAAGATTAAATACGTGCGCCATGCAGGGCGCATGGCTCAGCCCTCCTTGGTGCAGCGCAGACACCATGTTCTTTCCGTTATCTGTCACCATAGTCCCGATTTTTAGTTGTCGCGGGAAAGCCAGCAATCGATTTCTTCTTTCATGACGCGGAGCAGTTCCTCCCCTGTGTGATTTCGTTCGCCAAGGCAAACCAGGCGTAGAACTGTGTGACACCGCCGTGCCCTGCACATGTGGTACGCTGGAGGAGAGCTACGACTTGGCCTTGCAGTGGAGGCTGAGGTGGTGGAGGAGGAGCCGGATATTAGCGCAGGATCAGCAGTTTGACAACGAGGAGGAGAAAGTGGCGTCACCTGTTCAAGTTGCTCGTGTGGCTGGGCAGGAAGCACATTGACCCAGTGGGCTGTAAAGGACATGTACTGGCCTTGACCGTAGTTACAACTCCACACGCTGGCGCTGCCGTGCACTTTGGCAGATACCGACAGGTTCAAGGACTGGGCCACCTTCTCTTCTACATATTTGTGCAGGGCTGGGACTGACTTTTTGGCAAAGAAATGATGGCTTCGGACTTTCCACCTCGGCTTGGCACAAGCCATCAGTTCTCTGAACCTGGTAGAGTCCACCAGTTGAAAAGGGAGGGACTGCAGCACGAGCAACTTGGACAGGAGCACGGTCAGCTTCTGCGCTGTAGAATGTCTGGGCGCGTACTGCTGTCACTTTGCAATCGCCTCGGTGAACGACTGCTGCCGTAATGAGTGGGGAGGAATAAGAGGAGGAGAAGCAGGCGCATCTACAGTGGTAGATAAAGACAGGTAGCTCCCTTCGGCAGAGGTGCTGGAGCCTTGACTGCCTGAAATGGGATGCGTGCCACTGGGGGATGCTGCTGTTGCTACTGCCGACTGGACCACCACATCTGAGCCACGGTTCTCCCAGGCCACTTTGTGGTGACGCTGCATATATTGGTGCAGGGCCATGGTTCCAACATTAGCACCCTGGCCACGCTTCACTTTCTGACCACAGATTCTACATATAGCCATGTTCACCTCCTCAGGCGTCTTAACAAAAAACTTCCACACCGCCGAGTAAGCGATTTTACCACCAACACCCTGCACTGACTGAGTGGTACCTCCGCTGCCTGGCTGAGCCCCTGCGCTGCTCTTTTCAAGTCCAGAAAGCACCTGTGAAGAGTGCGGTCTACCCCGTGCCTGTTTGTCTCCCGACCTCACACTGCTGCCACTCCACTGACTAACAGCCACACTACCGACTAACTGCCTGCAGTGCTGCTACGTGCAAGCTGTCAGTCTCGTCTGCAGATGATGTAAATGATGATGATGAAGCCCTTGCTTCACCCGGCTCCCAAGTGCGATCAGCTACATCATCATCAACTACAGTTTGCACGTCGCTAATGTCCTCCTCAACTGTCTCTGTGTACAAAGCCTGACCGCTCTCAACATCACCTCCCACTAGACTCTCCTCATCAGTACTTGACCGCCTACTGGAAGGAGCGGATTTCTGCCCCACCTCTTGGTTTCCCAGTACTTGCTGACTGTCCTCAAGTAGTTCGTCCTCGCTGTATAGTGGCGCAGAGCCCATAGCATATAGTACTTCTCTGGCTGAGGGAATCGAAAAGGACAGAGGCAGGTTGAGGACAGGTGACGGCACTGGAGCTGCTGCAGGCCCATGCCAACTTAGGGTTGTGTCTGACGAACCCACCAACTCTTGGCTGGGGGTTTCAGATCCAAACACAGTTACAAGTTGTAGCAGCACTTACGAGTTATTAAAGTCCATTCTGTGGCGGTGCTGTCAGTGTTAGGTACCAGTCCATTGTACCCCTACTTTACACAAATCCAAAAAAAACCTGCAGCACTCCCAGGTCTTCAAACAATTCTGTTTATTCACCTCTTCAGTGCGACGTTTCAACCTTATTGGTCTTTTTCAAGCATAAAGTGAGGTTGCTATACCAAAATATAAATACCCTCCCCTTGTGTCACATGATCAGCCTAATTACAGCTGCAATCCCTTATCTCAATGATCCAGGTCATAAAGCATATATACAATCAATACAGCATATATCTGTGACCAATAATATGTGTCAATCAAAGTATACACCTATATTAAATTCATATTGTGCAAAATACTGTGCATAATTCATACCCTGAGTTCCTTGTGGGTTCCACGTGTAGACATTGGGCCATGGTAAAAAAAGGCACGCTGCCCATCCTGTAATCCTTCTGGTAGTGTGATGCGCCATCCATGTGTGCCTTTCTTTAGGCCCAGTGTGCTTCCAGCACCACTGCGCATGCGTCAGCTATCTATCGGGGCGCTGAATACAGCCTCATCCACAGCCGATCATCTGCGCATGCGCAAAGCTCCGTGGTTGCTGGTGAGCATTCAGAGTCTATCTGATTGCTCATACAGCCATGCCCATGATGTCTACCGTACCATATACTCTATGGGCTGTAAAGTGTAAATTATTTAATAAATAATAGGACCTCAAAGGGGGTAATTCATATTATTACCAGGGGAGATCACCAATGAAACAGCTCAAATGCCTAAATATACTGGGAACGTTCATACCTAAGCTCAAGAAATACTACTCAGTGACAAAGATGTCCATATACAGTGTGCATAATTGCTATTAATTAGGTCTCATTTTGGTTTATTAATTCCAATATCCTGGTACGGGCTCCATTCACACCTCTATCCATATGTGGGGGTGTGCCCCTCACTACCAATGGGGGGAACCTCTCCTACATTTCCGTTATCCAACGTCAACCCGTACCTTTCCGGGTGCATTACCCCAAGGAGAAGTCTCCCGGGAGAATGTAGCCACAAATAAAGGTGCGTAGCCACTCGTACGAGCGGACCGGGGGTGTGCCCCTCATTTGCTAGGGACACATCCCCTGTCCAGAAAACAGCCAGACCGGAAGTTCTCCCTAGGACTGATGGCTTCAGCCAAAACCATCATCCCCATTATGGAGGCATCCTGGTCATATAAAGCCCAATTAGTATTGGAAAGAACAATCCCAACATGAGTAAACCCTGATGTATAAACAAGAAGAACGTTAACTTATGATGGCCATTTTTTCTTAAGCCAGGTCATTTATTGTCCCCGGAAAAAAGGGGGGTAGAAAATACTGTACTAAAGTTTGGTGTTTTTCCACTAAATAATAAGTAAATACCTTACCTCCGGTCTACTCCAAACAATCATTTCTGCAAAATTATAGTCCAGATGAATGTGTAGACGAACCAACAAGATTCCTCATGTATGAAGTTCCTGAACATAAAAATAAATAACAATTAATCACAACCATCCTGGTTGGGTACCTAACTTATTAAAATCATGTCAATTGACACCTGATATTCATACATGTAGTATAGATATACTCTGAAGTGGTGAGTTAGAATCCTGTCCGTATCAATAGAGTGTTCCTATTTTGAACTCTCTATTCAAACCCTTTGGTTCCAACGTATCCAGTTCATAGATCCATTTTAATTCTAGTCTTTTTAGAAGGCGTTCTCTATCACCCCCCCCTCCTCTGTGGGGGTACCCCATCAATTATACGAAATCTCAATTGAGACACATTGTGCCTATATTTGAAGAAATGTTCTGGCACAGGCTGCTCAGTCTTTTGCGTTCTATGTCGTTCCTCCTCCGAGAATAGTTTCCGAATCTGATACCTATGTTGGTTCAGTCGATTTCTGAACTCCTGTGTGGTTTCACCCACATACATTAGTCCACAAGGGCATTGTAGTGTATATATCACATATTCAGACTTGCATGTATAATATCCCTTAATGGAGTATCTTTTTCCAGTCCTTGGATGCGCGAAGGAATTCCCTTTTAACATGTTATTACAATTACAGCACCCTAAACATGGATAACAGCCCTTCCTAGTTATATGTGTGTCATTTTTTGGTTTGACATCTGCCCGTATCAATCTATCGCCTAAATTCCCAGCTCTTCTGTAGGACATCAGTGGAGGACGTTTAAATTCCTCTATATCTGGGAAAGAGGCTGTGAGTATGTGCCAGTAAGATTTCAAGATCCCTGTCACCCGATTACTCTGTTTACAACACGTAGAGACAAAGGGTATTCTTTTCTCCTCCTCCCGTTTTCCATCCTTATTAAGGAGTTCTATACGTTCCAACCCCTCTACTCTCTGCCTATATCGTTCTATCAGCGCCCTGGGATAGCCTCGCCGACAAAATTTGTCACACATCTCATCAAGTCTCCCCTCCAGTCGTGTGGTGTCTGTCACTATGCGTTTAGCTCTTAGTAATTGACTGTAAGGTAATGCCTCCTTCATATTTTGGGGGTGGGCACTGTCAAAGTATAACATGTTGTTCTTGTCCGTTAGTTTAACATGCAAATCTGTTTTCAAGACCCCGTTCTCTGGGTAAACAGTGGTATCAAGGAATTGTAGTGTTAGGTCTGAGGAGACCTGAGTGAACTGTAATTCTCTATGTATCGAGTTGATGTATGCATGGAATGCTTCTAGCTCGTCCAGTGTGCCTGTCCAGATAAAGAAAATGTCATCTATGTACCTCATCCAGCCCCTCACATATGCAAAGTGGCTGGATGTGTACACAGATGTTTCCTCAAATTTGGTCATAACAATATTTGCATAGGTTGGGGCTACGTTTGACCCCATCGCGGTCCCCCGCTGCTGTACATAAAAGGTGTCCTCAAATAGGAAATAGTTACATGTAAGTACTATCTCCAAAAGTTCAAGAATAAAGTCCATCTGTTTCTTATCAACATTATCCTTACACAGGGCCCATTTCACTGCCTCTATACCTTTACTGTGATCTATACTGGTATAGAGGCTAGTGACATCAAAAGACACCAATAGATAACCATCCTGGAATTGTAACTTTTGAATTTTTATCAGAAAGTCAGTGGTATCTTTTACGTACGATTTCGCTGTTATAGCATATTGCCTCAAGAATTTATCAAGGAACATGGCTGCCGTGGAGAACACTGAGTCTATCCCTGAAACTCTAGGACGACCCAGAGGGTTATCTAAATTTTTATGTATTTTAGGCAAAATGTATAGAATGGGTGTGACTGGATGTTCCACCAACAGATATCTATGCAGTTTTTCATCTATAAGATCCATAGCGAAAGCATTGTCTACCAGGATCCTAATTCTATGCATAATGTTGAATTTGGGATCAGAATTTTACTTCAGTATCGCTCAGTTGTCTCTTGATCTCAGCTATATATTTGTCAGTATCCATGGCTACAATGGCCCCGCCCTTGTCTGCTTTTTTAATAGTTATATTCTTTCTATTACACAGGTCTTTTAGGGCTCTATTTTCTGCCAGTGTTAGATTTGATTTTCAATCTTTATCCCTGGGATGATGCTTGATCTGTTCTATGCCCTTTTTCACTAGATCAATGTATGTATTGATGGCATCATTGAATACCGGTGGTTGAAAGTCACTTGACATACGCAGATTCATATCCTTTAGCCTAATCACATTACCATCACCCCCGTCAATACACACTATATGACGATTTTCTTTTTCTATGGCGACTGACGCTGCAAATAGTTATTTAAAACTAACAACCCCACAAACACGGATTCACAGTTTTTTTGGCAAGTCAACTTCACTGACTATTTTAGCACAATATCATGCTTTTTTGTTTGGATGGCGAATAACACCACAAATAGTTATTTAAAACTAACAACCCCACAAACACGGATTCTCTGTTTTTTTGGCAATTCAACTACAGTCATGGCCAAAAGTTTTGAGAATGATACAAATATTAATTTTTACAAAGTCTACTGCTTCAGTTTTTATAATGGCAATTTGCATATACTCCAGAATGTTATAAAGAGTGATCAGCTTAACAGCAATTACTTGCAAAGTCAATATTTGCCTAGAAAATGAACTTTATCCCACAAAACACATTTCAACATCATTGCAGCCCTGCCTTAAAAGGACCAGCTAACATCGTTTCAGTGATTGCTCCATTAACACAGGTGTGGGTGTTGATGAGGACAGGGCTGGAGATCAATCTGTCATGATTAAGTAAGAATGACACCACTGGACACTTTAAAAGGAGGCTGGTGCTTGGCATCATTGTTTCTCTTCTGTTAACCATGGTTATCTCTAAAGAAACACGTACAGTCATCATTGCACTACACAAAAATGGCCTAACAGGGAAGAGTATCGCAGCTAGAAAGATTGCACCTCAGTCAACAATCTATCGCATCATCAAGAACTTCAAGGAGAGAGGTTCCATTGTTGCCAAAAAGGCTCCAGGGCGCCCAAGAAAGACCAGCAAGCACCAGGACCGTCTCTTAAAAGTGTTTCAGCTGCGGGATCGGGCTACCAGCAGTGCAGAGCTTGCTCAGGAATGACAGCAGGCAGGTGTGAGAGCATCTGCACGCACTGTGAGGCGGAGACTCTTGGAGCAAGGCCTGGTCTCAAGGAGGGCAGCAAAGAAGCCACTTCTCTCCAGAAAAAACATCAGGGACAGACTGATATTCTGCAAAAGGTACAGGGAGTGGACTGCTGAGGACTGGGGTAAAGTCATTTTCTCCGATGAATCCCCTTTTCGATTGTTTGGGACATCTGGAAAACAGCTTATTCGGAGAAGACGAAGTGAGCGCTACCACCAGTCTTGTCTCATGCCAACTGTAAAGCATCCTGAAACCATTCATGT
Organism: Rhinella marina; assembly: GCA_900303285.1. Taxonomy (NCBI): domain Eukaryota; kingdom Metazoa; phylum Chordata; class Amphibia; order Anura; family Bufonidae; genus Rhinella; species Rhinella marina. Next base: position 12,189 of record ONZH01000066.1, on the reverse strand, counting down.
GTGGGGTTGCTTCTCAGCCAAGGGAATTGGCTCTCTCACAGTCTTGCCTAAAAACACAGCCATGAATAAAGAATGGTACCAGAATGTCCTCCGAGAGCAACTTCTCCCAACCGTCCAAGAGCAGTTTGGCAATCAACAATGCCTTTTCCAGCATGATGGAGCACCTTTCCATAAAGCAAAGGTGATAACTAAATGGCTCAGGGAACAAAACATAGAGATTTTGGGTCCATGGCCTGGAAACTCCCCAGATCTTAATCCCATTGAGAACTTGTGGTCAATCATCAAGAGACGGGTGGACAAACAAAAACCTACAAATTCTGACAAAATGCAAGCATTGATTGTGCAAGAATGGACTGCTATCAGTCAGGATTTGATCCAGAAGTTGATTGAGAGCATGCAAGGGAGAATTGCAGAGGTCCTGAAGAAGAAGGGTCAACACTGCAAACATTGATTTGCTGCATTAACTCATTCTAACTGTCAATATAAGCTTTTGTTACTCATAATATGATTGCAATTATATTTCTGTATGTGACAAAAACATCTGACAAACACACATAAAAACCAGAGGGCAGCAGATCATGTGAAAATATAATATTTGTGTCATTCTCAAAACTTTTGGCCATGACTGTACACTGAAGAATTTAGCACTATATGGCTCTTGTCTATTTGTATGGCGAATAACACCGCAACTATTTCTTTCACATTTACAAGCTGCTAATCATGGATTATATATGTTTTTACCCAAACACAACCCAAAAGTTTTTTTAAAATGTTTTTTTTATTATTATTATTTGTTTTATTCTTTTTTTTTATTTTAATTTATTTTATTTTTTTAATGTACCTCAAACAAGGCTCTGACCCTCTTACTGCACTGCAAAAAGCGACACTAGTGGTGCTTCTTTGAATAAAGCACCCCAAAACAGCCTTTAAAACAGAGTGCAGTGCTGTATAACAGGCTAACCCCCATGCCCACTCACTGCTGCACAGTGTACCAGAACAGCGATTTCACTGCCAGATTTTCTGTCTAGAAATCGTCCCTCTCCTAGCCCTGCAATTCAGATTATCTATCCCTGATCTCCTCATTTCTTTTCTTTCTTTTTTTTTTTTTTCACTTGTCCTATCTCTCCTGACGTTTGACTCTGGTCTAAAATCAATAGCAAATGACGGATTCCAGCCCTGCAGAACTATTTATAGGGCTGTGACATCACAGGACCTGGCTGGCTGCTAATTGGCTACATGTCTGCATGTGATTGCATTGTGGGTGTTTAATTCTTTGTCTCAGAAATCCTTCCCCCATGTCATGCCATCTGCTTGCGGCCATTTTAGGAAAAAAAGAAAAAAAAAGATTTGTTACTACGAATCGCCATGAAATTAGCTTTCGCTGCGAATCGAATTTTCCATGAAATTCGTAACTAATTCCACTTTGTCAGCTTCGGTTCGCTCATCTCTACTGACTACGTTAGCACAATATCACACTTTTTTGTTTGGATGGCGAATAACGCCGCAAATAGTTAATTAAAACTAACAACCCCACAAACACGGATTCACAGTTTTTTTGGCAAGTCAACTTCACTGACTACGTTAGCACAATATCACGCTTTTCTGTTTGGATGGCGAATAACACCGCAAATAGTTATTTTAAATGAACAAACCCACAAACACAAATTCACAGTTTTATTGGCAAAACAACTTCACTGACTACGTTAGCACAATATTACGCTTTTCTGTTTGGATGCCGAGTAACGCCGCAATAGTTATTTAAAACTAACAACCCCACAAACACGGATTCACAGTTTTTTTGGCAATTCAACTTCACTGACTACGTTAGCACAATATCACGCTTTTCTGTTTGGATGGCGAATAACGCCGCAAATAGTTATTTAAAACTAACAACCCCACAAACACGGATTCACAGTTTTTTTGACAAATCAACTTCACTGACTACATTAGCACTATATCACGCTTTTCTGTTTGGATGGCGAATAACGTTGCAAATAGTTATTTAAAACTAACAACCCCACAAACACGGATTCACAGTTTTTTTGGCAAGTCAACTTCACTGACTACGTTAGCACTATATCACACATTTCTGATTGGATGGCAAATAACGCCGCAAATAGTTATTTTAAACGAACAAACCACAAACACGGATTCTCAGTTTTTTTGGCAAGTCAACTTCTCTCACTACGTTAGCACAATATCACGCTTTTCTGTTTGGATGGCGAATAACGCCGCAAATAGTTATTTAAAACTAACAACCCTACAAACAAGGATTCACAGTTTTTTTGGCAAGTCAACTTCACTGACTACGTTAGCACAATATCACGCTTTTCTGTTTGGATGTCGAATAACGCCGCAAATAGTTATTTAAAACTAACAACCCCACAAACACGGATTCACAGTTTTTTTGGCAAGTCAACTTCACTGACTACGTTAGCACTATATCACACTTTTCTGTTTGGATGGCGAATAACGCTACAAATAGTTATTTAAAACTAACAACCCCACAAACACAGATTCACAGTTTTTTTTGGCACGTCAACTTCACTGACTACGTTAGCACAATATCACGCTTTTCTGTTTGGATGGCGAATAACACCGCAAATAATTATTTAAAACTAACAACCCCACAAACACGGATTCACAGTTTTTTTGGCAAGTCAACTTCATTGACTACGTTTGCACAACATCACACTTTTCTGTTTGGATGGCGAATAACGCCGCAAATAGTTATTTAAAACTAAGAACCCCACAAACACGGATTTACAGTTTTTTTGGCAAGTCAACTTCACTGACTACGTTTGCACAATATCACGCTTTTCTGTTTGGATGGAGAATAACACCGCAAATAGTTATTTAAAATAGCAACCCCACAAACACGGATTCACTGTTTTTTTGGCAATTCAACTACACTGAAGAATTTAGCACTATATGGCGCTTGTCTATTTGTATGGTGAATAACGCCGCAACTATTTCTTTCACATGTACAAGATGCCAATCACGGATTATATATGTTTTTCCCCATACACAACCCAAAAGATATTGTTTTCTTTTTAATTTTTTTTTTTAATTTTCTTTTTTTTTTTTATGTACCCCAAACAAGGCTCTGACCCTCTTACTGCACTGCAAAAAGCGACACTAGTGGTGCTTCTTTGAATTAAGCACCCCAAAACAGCCTTTAGAACAGAGTGCAGTGCTGTATAACAGGCTAACCCCTATGCCCACTCACTGCTGCTCAATGTACCAGAATAGCGATTTCACTACCTGATTTTCTGTCTAGAAACCGTCCCTCTCCTATCGCTACAATTCAGATTATCTATCCCTGATCTCCTCATTTCCTTTCTTTAGGAACGTTTTTCTTTTATCTGCCCTATCTCTCCTGACGTCTGTCCCTGGTCTAAAATCAATAGCAAATGGCAGATTCCAGAGCTGCAGAGCTATTTCTAGGGCTGTGACATCACAGGACCTGGCTGGCTGCTAATTGGCTACATGTCTGCATGTGATCGCATTGTGGGTGTTTACTTCTTTGTCTCAGAAAGCATTCCCCCATGTAATTTCATGTGCTTCGATTCACTCATCAATAATTATGATCCTTAGTACAAATGATAAGATCTTTAGTTGAATCTCTGGGGAATTTAGTTTATGAAGAGACATGAGGTACAGAGAGGACGGACCAGACAGACTGTGGTAATGGAGACGGCATACAAGTGCTGCTGCTCATTAGCCACACCTCACCCTCCTCTCATGTCTCCTCGTCTTCTCCATTCCCACAGAGATTCACCTGTATTCAGGATCATGATTCTTGACAAGTAGAGCAGAGAGGGGTCAAGGCCCAAGATCTCTTAGCAGCGCGGAATATACCTTTCTTCCACTTAGAAGATCTCCGTAGGGACATTAAGAATATGAACTTACCACAAATACCTAACAAGGACCTGACCTGGGCAGAAAGGGCTTTGAGTGCTCCACGAGAACCAAAAAAGTCACTCTCCGTTCTATATAAACATTTCTTATCTTCTATGTCTACGCAGCCTTATTTTCTGAACGCCTGGGAAAAGGAGCTAAACATCACCCTCAATGAACCCAAAAAAGCCTTTATCTTGGCCCACTCACACGGCTTCAACAGGTGTATCAAAATCCAAGAGAACTCGTATAAGCTGTTGACGAGATGGTATAAGACACCAGTATTTTTGCATGTTGGAGGTGTGGGAGGGAGCAAGGTTTACTATCGCACATTAGGTGGTTTTGCCCACGTATAACCTCCTTCTGGTCAGAAATATCCAACTCAATCCACCAGGTATGTAAGATGGCAATATCCTTAGACCCCAAGCTAGTATTACTATGGTGTCCCAATGACAGTCTTAAACCGTCTAAATGTAGCCTACCAACTATGCTAATTACTGCTGCGAGACTCCTCATCCGTTTCCTCTGGAGAAGTGACTCCCCTCCTACGTTGTCAGCGTGGCAGGAAAAAGTGGACCAAATATATCAGTTTGAAGAATTGGCCCACTGGGAATCACACACTAGGTCTAAATTTCTAAAAATCTGGGGCCCCTGGAAGTCATTTAGGAACTTTCCCTGATTTTCCTTCCAGTGAGAATCCTTATTCCACTTCTCTTGTTCTCCTCGATAAGGACCCCTCATGTAACCTGCATATACTTGACACTTGTATGCTCCTCATAGACCGTCTTATGATGATTGTCATATGTCATTTTTCATTGCTTCCCCCTATATAATAATGTTATTTGTCAAATGTGGAGTTCCTGCCTCTTATCTTCCTTCCCACTCCCCCCCCCTCCATCCATCCCCTTTTCCCACACATCCCCAATTCACCGCCCCCTATAAATTCCCCCTCATTTCTTTTTGCAATATTTATTTTCACTGTTTATTTGGACTGCTTATATGTAACCTATTTTTGGTTGTTCATTCTGTACTTATTGCTCGTATATATTATTACCTGTAATGCACTATTTGATTCTTTAATAAAAAGAGGTTGTGTAAAAAAAAGTAGAGCAGAGAGAAGGATGAGGCAGCTCTATAGCACAGTGTTGTGAAGTAACTTGTCCTCCTGTGTGATTAGGACAGGCTTTGTGCGTACTGATAGGACGGCGGCCATTTTATTTCTCCTAATGATTGTTCCCTAGACAAAATGAGCCACTATAAGGAATGAAAGGTATTTGTAAATATATTTATTATAAAGTAATATTTAAGTATTTTCATTTTTTTAATTCCTGGAGAACCCCTTTAACTTTCTTAAATATTCAGGTTTCAGGTTTATTAGCATTTTGGATTGACAGCAGCGGCGTAGCTATAGGGGGTGCAGAGGTGGCAGTCGCTACCAGGCCCAGGAGCCTGGGGGGCCCAAAGACCCTTTTGCCACATAAGACACCAATATTATAGAAAGTGCATGCCAGTCAAGTTACACCTCTGGCTGGGAAGCGGTTAGGTCAAGAATTTGGCATGGGGGAGGAGGTTGCGTTTCAATTTTTGCCTCAGACACCACGAAGGCCATGTGCTTCCCTGCCCCTGGCTACAAAGCTCTGAGGGAAGGGGGGCCCAAGCTGAACTCTTGCATTGGGGTCCATGAGCCTTTAGCTACACTGATTGACAGACATCATGGACATAATAGTAAAATCAATCCTCAAAAATACAACTTGCCTAATAATTGTAAACACAATGTATATGTAACTGTCCATTAGATGAGTTTTTTTTTATTTTGTATCTCAGAAATCATAGTTATTCCAATATTACTATAACATTTTTGCAATAATAAAAATCTAATCTTAAAGGTAAAACAGGGCCACAGATTAGGTTGATATAACAATAATTGTGAAATGATACCATAAGTTTTGGAAAAAGGAGATTTTATGCAGTAATCCTTTAAAATGCTGCCCATGTAAGAATATAATTAATATGTAGGAATGTCTAGTACTTGACTGCTTCCATGGCAACAAATGCTTAAGTCACTTTCCAATGAAATGTTAGTGGATAATTGTGTCCTACTTTTCTCAACTGGCAATTAAAACAGATTTTAATATTTCCTTTAGCATTATGTGTACTCAAATTATATGCAAAAGAACAGATGAGAATTTAACATTATGAAATTGCCGATGACTTCTATTACACAAGAAGACTCATATCAACTTTTTCAATACCTATCCTTTCTGAACTTTGCTTTTCCTGCTGATTTAGAATAATTCTGTCACTTCATAGCAAGAAATAGGCAATCAAAACTTGATTTAGATATGTATATAAGCAAATTGGGCACCTTAGATGAAAAATCTGCCACTTCTATTTTCTGTATATATAGCAGGACATGATTGATTTGCTTTTATCATTGAGCTGCAAATGTATTGAATATATTTGCTGAAGCTAGAGGAATCACATTATCCAAAATGACAGGAGCTAAGACAGCACACACAATCCAGGTTGGTGTAACAGTATCCAAACTTAGTATGTGCTAGAGAACATATGTATGGCTGAATCTCAGAATGAGAGAAACAAGGTTGAGATAAGAGCATTACATGAAAATAGACAAGATTGGTGACAAAAAGAAATGTTTATCAATGGAGGAAAAGCATTGGTTTCAAAGCCAATTTCTTTAAAGGAATTGTCTGACCTAAATACAAAAAATAATACCAGGCAGAAAAAGGTGCAAAACAAAAACAATCACCTTTCACTACAGCTTCACTTTCTGCCATTTCCTGCCTCCTCAGGACTGCAAGTAATAGTGTCTCATCCATGATGACCTAACCACTGTAGCCATTAACTGCCCTCAGCAATAATGTGGGCACAAGTGGTACACCATCAGTAAGTCTCTTGCTCAAATGATTGTAGAGGTCAGTGTTAGACTGCAGGGTTACATGAATCGGACACAATCACAGGAAAAAAAATGGTCTAAAATGGCAGAGAAGTGCTCAAAACCCTATATGCTGTTGTGCATATCAAACAGGGGGAGCAAATCCTGCACATGTGATCCGTTGCTAACAGCAATCCCCAGCAAAAATGCATATAGTGCAGGATGCCAGCAGTGGACCACATATACCACAAAAACGTCCTACACAAGATAACCAATTGTGCGGATGTGACAAACTATATAATCAAACAAATCACGGAAAAAGATGCACTGCAACGGTAAATGTAATTGATAATATATGGCTAAACCCTCATGCTGCATGCTTGTATGCATTTTTGCTGGGGATTGCTGATAGCACCGGATCACATGTGCAGGATTTGCTCCCCCGGTTTGATATTCGCAACAGCATGTTGGGTTTTGAGCACTTCTCTGCCATTTTAGACTTTTTTTTTCCGTGATTGTGTTTGTACATTTACACCTGGAGGTGTGGCAACTCCAGGTTTGAATGTGCCTTGACTTAGATCTTATGGTAACATTCAGGTGAACCTGTGCAGCCTGAGTCACATGAGTCATTGGTAGGTGGGACTCACAGTCTCTTCCCTCCTCCCATTGTATGTGTGATCTCACGCTGGAGGTAACTAGGAGTTGGTCGCTGTGTGTCGGCCTGTATGCACCTTCCGTAATTGCCCATATGGCAGAGGCAGGTTAACGTTAGGTCCCGTGCCACTCTGAGATACCTTGATGCGGTGCTCGGGCTTTGGTATGTTCTTGATATAAGAATATATTGGCGAAAGTCTCATTTTAACATCAGCGTGAGGGTTTAGCCATATATTATCAATTACATTTACCATTGCAGTGCACCTTTTTTCCCTGATTTGTTTGATTACATGAATTGGAACAGAACTTCATCACTCCTAGTCCTGTGAGGAAGGAGATGGAGCACCTTAAGACATTCTTTGGTCTGGTGAGGATAGGAGATGGGGTACCTAAAAACATTCTTTGGTTGGAAAAAAAAAACTTTTCTTGGAGAGAACTATTTTGTTAGGACCCCTAGAATTTAGAGTCCATACAGCAAAACATGTTAGAACCACAGGTGAGACTCGAAACTCCTAGGCACTGGTGAAAAGTCTATAACAGATCTTCCACCTACCATGTGCCATTTACAATATGGGTGTTTTCTTATTTAATAGAGAAACCTTTGGGCCCACTTAGATCTCAGGGCCCAGATTTGATGTTTACCTTTTTACTCATTATAGCCTGTTACTGATACAGAGAGAGAAATGTTTGCTTTTTCTCTCTGTTATTGGGGTGTCCACATTGACATTGAATAACTTATTTTATATATACAGTTAGTGTTACTGTACAGTATGTCCAAAAGACGGTTCACAGGGCTCACCAAAGGAATAGTTAATGGCAGAAATCTTGCTGTAGCCAGCACAAGTAGCAGCAGAAAAAGGTGGGGAGGGGTGGTAGCATCCTCCGCAGCAATAGACCAGAGCTTCCACTGTCATCCAGGAGTTGTGTTTTGAGGACCAATCCCGATGTCCAGGAATGGTTGACTCGGCCTTCAACATCATCTTAACTGACATAAGACACACACATCCAGGAGTCTTTGGGTTCCTCTGACACCACACTTAGTTGGCATGGCACAGAAGCAAGCTCTGAACCCTCACCTGTCCTGAACCTGCATACTTCCTTTGCTGCTCCTTCTGCCAGGCAAATAATGTATGCCGCCGGCTCTGCTCCGCGGACAAGCTTACTGAGAACACTCATTAGCCACAGGGTAGTCCAGATTTGGAGGAGAGGTCCGCTGCTTCCTTCTGTAGGCATGCAAGAAGCAACAATGACATGGGAGCAGGTCTTGCGAGCGGTCAGGAACTTGTCCTTTAGACTTGTGAGGGTGACATAACTCACAAGCAGACAGTAATGGATTATGATGTAGCCGATTACAGATGAGAGCCGGGTAAAGAGGGGGCTTTATCATCATCATCAGGGGTTGAGGGTGGTGGCATGCCCATGAGATAATGGCAGGGTGGCACCATGCCACTGAGCCAGCAGGATGCAAGCGTGGTCGTGAGCCAGCCGGTGGCAACAGTGTGAGATCTAGAGCCAAACATGCCCGGGATTGACCATTTGCTACTCACGAGGGTACCTGTAAGGAAATAACTAGCAGTGCATGGCTTCATAGAGGCAGCAGCAGGCAGTCATCATGAAGTGGTTGGGGTAACATGCCATACTCGACAGTGTGGCAAATTTTTAGCAAGTCCCTGGAGGACATTAGCATGGTGGTATGCAGGATCTGTGAGCAGAAGATGAAACGCGACCAGGTTGCTAATGTTGGCATCAGGGCCCTGTGTCAACACATGGAGCGTCACCATAAAGAGGCCTGGGAAAACTGTGTCGCTAATGTAGTGGTACAGCCCAACATCTCCCAGTGGTCCGCACCCCTTCTCCAGCAGTCAGGACTCCTCCACTCCAACAGTAGGAAGCTGTCATTCCTTCTCTTCATCTACTGGTTGTGATGCTCCTCCTCCTCCCCCTCCTCCTCATCATGCGTTTCACTAGCAATCGATCACCGAGGCAATTGCAAATAAACAACAGCATGCGTGCTGAACGTGCTCCTGGCCAAGTTACTGATACTACAGTCCCTCCCTTTCCAGGTGGTTGACTCTGCACATTTAAGATAACTGATGGCTTGTGCCAAGCCAAGGTGGAGATTCCCAAGCCATCATTACATCTCTAAAAAAAATATCAGCTCTGCATATGTATGTACAGCAGAAGGTAGGCCAGTCTGTGAGCCTGTCGGTGTCTGGTACATTTCATGACAGCTCAATGTGTGGAGCTGTAACTATGATCAAGGACAATATATGTCCTTTATGGCCCACTGGGTAAATGTGGTTCCTGCACAGGCACACCAGCAACCAGCAGGTGATGACAATGCTGCCTCCGTGTTCTCATGCTGTGATTCTGGTGCCAATGTCCTCTGTATCCTCTTGTCCACCTTGTCTACAGCCTCCACTGTAGACAAAATTCAGTGTGGTCCTCTAGAATACCACCTGTGGAGCATGACAGTCACGTGGTTCTGCACCTGGCCAGCCTGGGCAAATGGATTCTCACCTAGGAAGAACGGCTCCACATCATTTATCAAGAAATCAAATCCTGCATGGCACTTGTCTTTAATTTTGCTGTAACTCAGTTTCTGAAGTCTTTCACCCAACTGCAAGATGTGTTGAAAATGGATAGAAAACTGTGCATGTCCTTTAGCCACTCTTACCATGCAAAACATGCCCTCCTTGACCCGCAAAGACAGTATGGTATTCTCCAACATCGCCTAATATGCAATGTTTCCACGCATTGGAACCACACTCTATACATGTTGGAACGAATATATGAGCAGAGGAAGGCAGTGAACGATTTCTTCATGATGCAGGCGGACTGGAGCACTCCCCTGTGTAACTTCAATGTTAGCCAGTGACAGCTCATGCATGACACCTTTATTTGCTCATGCCCTCTGAGGGTGCCACTTTGTCAGTCACCAAAACTACTGGGTGAATAATGTCATCCCAATCCTTCACGTCCTGGAGCAGATGCTGATTAATCTGACTGGCAAGGGGACAGGAGATGAGGCGCCTACATCTCAAGGCCACCTGAGCCCTTTGTGGCTGAATTGGCGGAGAAGGATGAGGATGAGGAGGGGGACATAAACAACCAGGGGACACCTGGTTTATCTGCCCAAGCAACAGGAAAAGAGCAGAAGGAGCATGAGGAACTACAGTGGGAAGAGGAAGATGACCCCAACACACTGTGGCAGTAGATGCCACAGTGCAAATAACTAGATTCATAATGAGTTGCTTGCATAGCGACAGCCTCTTTGTCACAATTTGGCAGAGGGATGACTACTGGCTCTCCACGATGTTATACCCTCGTTACTGGGCCTAAAATTTCTGAGAGTGATGAAAAACTAAAGTACTATTGAGACATCCTATGTAGTTGGTTGCTGCCCACATGCGCAGTAGCCCATCCTCACGAAGGTAGACCCTCTGCACTCACACTTCACTATCATGTCTGCTGGTCAGGGGGGTGGGGGAGCAGGGGCAGTACCAGCTCCATCAGCATCAACGTGAGTCTCGAGTCTCTGATGAGCACATTTCTTCATCAGCCTATTGAAGAAACCAGTCAGAAGCAGCAGCAGGACATGGAGCAGAACCTGAACCAGCAGGTGGTGGCATACTTATACTGCGCCCTGTCACCCCAGATCCAAGATGCCCTGGACTACTGGGCAGCCAAACTTGAATTGTTACCGCAGCTGGACCGGTTTGCCCTGGACAAGCTTTCCTGATGCTGACACCTGCCTGACCAGTGGTGTGACTTTAGAATGGATGTTTAGTGTGGCTGGAGCAAAGTTACCCCAAAGAGAACTCGCCTTTTAACACAAAATGTTGACAGATCAACATTTATAAAGATGAATCAGGTGTGGATCAGTCAGTATTTCCACACACCGATGCTTGATGCATCAGACTAGATCATTCTGCCAGTGTTCTCCCACACCAGAACATTGTGAAAAATGGCCATTACTTCTGCCCACGTACTGCTACTACTATTATGATGCTGCCACCTGCCAGATGCCACACACCTGCTGTTTGTGCTGCTATCTTCTCCTACTGTCATAATCTTGTGCAATTACTGCCAGTGCTGTTGCCCCACCCTCCCCACTCTGACTGGGCCACTATTGTGATTCCTCACGCACCACTCTGTGACTGGGCCACCATGTTGACTCGTCATGCTGTTGCCAACTTCACTAGTCTGTTATGGGGCCACTACTCTCCCTGTTTTGCCTTCTTGACATCACCGTTTATTTAATGGTTCTTTAAATCAGTCAGAAGAACTGGAAAATGAAAAACACAACGGATCCTGTCTTTGGAGCATCCAAAGTTACCCTATGGTGAGCCAAAATCAGGATCCAATCCTACTTTCAGATAAGGTATCCTGAAAAGATCTGCACATGTTCTGTGTTTTTGACCCGTAACTGATCAAATAATGGAGTGTGAGCTGAGCCTAATAGTGACGCACAATTATTCTACAGCTAACAGAAGTTATTCAAAAGCATGCGGATGCACTGCCAAAATGTGGATTAAAAGAACCTTTTTTTTTCTCCACTACTTTATTGGCACTGTCTCCATGTCCTTCCTTTTTAACACTAAAAAGTCATTGGGACACAGTTCCTGCAGGGGCACACAGTGCTTTTTCCTTTACTAATGGCTACTTTATGCTTTTCTTTTGGTTTAGCTAGGGATTAGCTAGGAATGTTCATGACATGCACAATGATGTGCACGTCC
>ONZH01000064.1:0-25877 GCA_900303285.1 Rhinella marina | reverse complement strand
AAAAGTATAATAGATGCAGTGTGTACAGATATATAATATATACAGCAGTGTACTCATGTGAGGTACAAGGTATAATACATGTAGTGTGTACAGATATATAGTATATACAGCAGTGTACTGATATGTGAGGTATGAGGTATAATAGATGCAGTGTGTGCAGATATATAGTATATACAGCAGTGTACTGATATGTGAGGTACGAGGTAATATAGATGCAGTATATACAGATATATAGTATGCACAGTAGTATACTGATATGTGAGGTACAAGGTATAATAGATGCAGTATATACAGATATATAGTATTCACAGCAGTATAGTGATATGTGAGGTAGGAGGTATAATAGATGCAGTGTTTACGGATATATAGTATATATAGCAGTGTACTGATATGTGAGGTATGAGGTATAATAGATGCAATGTGTACAGATATACAGTATATACAGCAGTGTAAAGATACGTAAGGTACGAAGTATAATAGATGCAATGTGTACAGATATATAGTATATACAGCAGTGTACTGATATGTGAGGTATAATAGATGCAGTGTGTACAGATATATAGTATATACAGCAGTGTACTGATATGTGAGGTATGAGGTATAATAGATGCAGTGTGTACAGATATATAGTATATACAGCAGTGTACTGATATGTGAGGTACGAGGTATAATAGATCCAGTGTGTACAGATATATATTATATACACTGCTGTATATACTCTATATACCCACTGCATCTAGCTTGTCATGTGACCGTTAGCAACTTGTAGCCAGTGACGTCTCACCCACTGCATTCTAGCTTTTACTGAGTATTATATTCAGGGGCACTCAGAAGAGGCACTATACATAAAGGGGGCACACTGAAGTGGCACAGAGTATGTGGCACTACTATTAGGGGCCTTGTGTGTAGCACTAATGCTGCTGTTATATTCAGGGCGCAGCATGTGGCACTAAGAGGAGTTTGTGTCAGTATGCAGGGTGCCAATGTGTTGGTAAAGCGTGAAGCTGAAGACATCTTCTTGGAAAAATGTGCAGAGCTGAATTGTGCAGAGCTGAACCAGATGGAGAAGAACTCAGGAGGAGACGTCACCTGTAAGTCACTAAATAGAAATGATTATTCTGCTACTGACTGTGTATGATGGGAGCTGTAGTCACCTGGATGAGCTACAGCTTATGATGGGTGGTAGCATGCTGTTTTGCACATCAACAACTCCCAGCATCCCTTTACACTTGTTCAGGTCATACTGGGAGCTGTAGTTTCACACTGTACAAGGTCATATGGTGAGGGCTGACCTGACTACTCAGATGTTTTCTGTACTAAACATTTAAAATCTGGTGCTGTATTTATGTAGAGAACTTGGTTCTGGTGCTGTATTTATGTAGAGAACTTGGTTCTGGTGCTGTATTTATGCAGAGAACTTGGTTCTGGTGCTGTATTTGACTTATGGGTTTGGTTCTGGTGCTGTATTCATGCAGTGAACTTGGTTCTGGTTCTGTGTTTGACTTCTAGGTTTGGTCCTGGTGCTGTGTGTATGTAGTGATCTTGGTTCTTGCTCTGTATTTGTGTGTTAAACATACATCTGATGCTATACGTCTAATACTATCCATTCATATTTGCGTTTAGGTCACAGATTCTGTTGAAAAGACCGGACAGAAAAGTTCTGCATGCAAGACTTTTTTGTCTGATAAAGGAGCAGCATCCTGAGCAGACCCCATTATAGTCAATGGAGTCTCTTCAGCTCAGGGGTTGGTAAATCTGGTCCCTCTAATAATCAGGCTGTTGCTACGGACTCAGCCGTGTCCTGTATCTGGGATCCAACATGAAAACACAACTAGCTGGTGCTTTTAACGATTGAAAACCCAGTTACCTATACCACCTTTATATGGTAGGCGGAGTTAAACCGGTTAAGGTGGGCCAGTACACATGGGCCAGTGCTGTGTGCTTGCCCCCCAGGCTAAAATTTGCCAGCCAGCCCCTGTTCCTAACCACTAGTGCTCTTATATCACTGCAGCTGCACTCCCACGTAGCTTGGAATAAAAATAAATTAAATATGTTTACACTTATTAGAAGCTACAAGTACTGGAGGCGCCGTCCTGCCTCGACGGTGATGGTGACCGTGGTGGCACCATCGTTGACGGTGCTCTGCAACATAAATCTGTTCACAATTGATGATGAACAATGATCAAATGATCATTGTTTTTAATACTAACACTGTATACTACTATGAAGATATTATGGGTGAGAGGAGGGCCATATCCATTTTTTTCCTCTAAATAGGTATTTATCACGATAGATATCATTATCGCAATAAATTTCTTAATATCGTTAACACGGTGGGAATGCTTTTGATATCGCCCACTCACATTATCTGCAGCATGAGCACATCTGTGAGTTTGTGTGTAGGAGGAGGAAGCGCTAACTATGAAGGGGCATATATCTAAGGGTACTTTCTTTCACACTAGCGCAGTTGCACAAACGGGAGAAGGGCCAGCCCCATTAACAATAACGGGGGGGGGCGGCGCTGATCCAGCCGCTATTCGGCAAAAACACCGGGAATTGGCAGCACAAATACTGCAGAACAGCCTGCAGAATCATCACCACATACAGTATGTGAAAGTAGCCTAAGGCAAATTACTGGGAAGGGGAACGTATCTGAGAATACCTTCACTTGTTTTGGTGGAGTTAGAGGCGTGGCCTAGCATGGAAGAAAATTGCTGCAGCGCACTACGCACGCCCACGTTGTCCTTCTATACAGTTTTACTTTTATGTTTTTACTTTTCAAATATTTTACTCACCCTGCCATATCGCTGCACGGATCTCAGTAAGCCGCTCTGGGCACTTAAACTTCAGATCGGACCATTTCCGCTGGATCTGGCCCGGGGTCCGCACAGTGTCGAAACGATGGCGCAAGCCTCGGATCACCTGCTGGATCATCTCCATTTTATGCTGGTTCGGGTGGCAATGTGTGCCATCGTAATCCTCGCGGTCCATTAGCCGGATCATGTATTTCAGGTCTCCAGAGCTAAATGCTGAGGATCGCCTGGATGCCATTTTCCAAATTTCGCTCTGCCTCTGAGGAGTGCACGCCGCGGCCTAGCGTTGTGCGTGCCTGCGTATTATGCAATCGGTAGACAATAGTACGCTGAGGATTCGTATGCAATTTGTACTTGTTCAAAGAAGTTGCGTACCTTTACAAAATGGAACGTTCGTTATTAGTGCGTCATTAGTGTGAATGTTCGCAAAACACCACATAATAACGTATGATTTGTACGCAGATTTGCCGAATAGGTTCGTCGAAGGTACGAATCTTATGAAAAGTTTGACGAATATTCGCCAAAGCCAATTTTGGATGATTCGCTCATCTCTAGTGTGAGAAATGAGATTTGTTGTTGGCTGGACTTATCTACATTGTATGCCAATGCTGAAGTTAAGACTTCATTATAGGCCCCTTACAGACAAGCAAGTTCCACGCATTGGACTCGCAGCGTGAGTATGCAGAACACCCGACCTGCCCTCCCAGCACTGATGGGTCGCCTAGCATTATATTGATTTATGATGCTATGTAACCTTTAATGGTCTGGAATGTATTGAATAACATTGACATAATTATGTCAGTGTTATCTAATACATCTCAGAACTGTAAGAGTTACATAGCATCATAAATCAATATAATGCTATACGACCTAGTCAGTACTGGTAGGTCAGGACGGGAGCTGCCACATACTCACGCTGCGAGTCCGATGCGTGGAACTTGCTCGTCTGAAAGGGGCCTTAAAGTCAGATGATGAGTGCCACTGATTTCTTTTTATATTGGCATATATTTTATTTGTTTTGAACTGTACTTCTGAGCACTGCCATTAGCAGGGTGCTGATAGTCAGAGGTGTTTACAGTGAATGGTACATGTGGAATTTTTAGTCGGGTTTACTGAAGTTTTACAAATATAAGCATATAGTAAAGGGCCAAACATGTTTCACAATAGCCCAAAAGTAGTCAAAAACAGCAATAAAAATGGAACAGATGCGCACATGACCAATGGCCAGGGTCAGACTGGCCAACCAGAGTACCAGAGGATCCACTAGTAGCCCTGGTTCTGATACCATAATGGACCACAAAGGACCGAGAGTAAAAGAAATTAAAGCTGTCATTGTGGCCAATCATTTGTCACTAGGGTCTATTTCTTTGCGTCAAAACCCATCAGGCATTATTGATGATATAGAGGTTGGTCCCCCTGAGAATAATTTCCTCTGGTGGGCCTCAGCAACCCTAGTCTAACACTGCCAATGACAGAATAACTATGGCCTGAAAAATCAAATACACTTGTTGCTTTATTGATACAGTTGCAATCCAAACTATTCAATCCTTTCTACATTTGCAATAAACCAACCAAACAAGAACATTTTAAATAGTTCCACAACTAATATACCGTAACAAGTGGTTTCTCTGAATTCAACAAGAAATGACCCTAGCAACTGTAGTCTCAGACTGAAAAGACTCCTCCATGAGAGCACTTATTTGCAAATCAGGTGTTTCTCAAACACATAAAGATCTTCATTAGGCCTCTCACACACGACCGTGGTACACGGTCTAGTACAGGCTGTGAAAGCCCGGACCGTGCTCCCTCTGAGGATGGGAGCGCACAGCGTCATTGGTTGCTATGACGCCGTGCGCTTCCTGAGGCCGCCACTGTACAGTGAAACACTGTACACGAGCGTTTACAGTGATTCACTGTACAGCGGCGGCCTCAGGATGCGCACGGCGTCATAGCAACCAATGACGCCGTGCGCTCCCGTCCTCAGAGGGAACACGGTCCGGGCTTTCACGGCCCGTACCGGACCGTGTACCACGGTCGTGTGTGAGAGGCCTTAACTGAAGCAGATGTGCATCAAATACCTTGACCACTAGGGGTTTGTATGATGTTTGGTTGTATGATGCTGCATTGTGCCCTCTATGCTGTATTATGCGTGCCCCCTGCCCCCTATGCTGTATTTTGCCCCCTGCCCTGTACTGTGCCCCCCATGCTACACAGTGTGTGCCTCCTGCCCTGTACTGTACCCCCTATAATGCACTGTGCCCCCTATGCTTCACTGTGTGTGCCCCCTGCCTTGTACTGTGCCCCCTATGCTGCACTGTGTGTGCCCCCTGCCTTGTACTGTGTCCCCTATGCTGCACTATGTGTGCCCTCTGCCCTGTACTCCCTGTGCTGTATTGTGCCCTCTATGCTGCCCTGTACCCCATGCTGTATTTTTCCCCCTGCCCTGTACTGTGCCCCCATGCCACACAGTGTGTGCCTCCTATCCTGTACTGTACTCCTTGCCCTGTACTATGCCCCGTATGCTGCCATGTGCCCCATATGCTGTACTGTGCGTCCCCCCCGGCCTGTACTGTGTGCCCCTGCACTGTACTGTAACCCCTATGCTGTATCTTGCCCCCTGCTTTGTACTGTGCCCCCCATGCTGCACAGTGTGTGCCTCCTATCTTGTACTGTACTCCTTGCCCTGTACTGTGCCCCGTATGCTGCCATGTGCCCCATATGCTGTACTGTGCGTGTCCCCCCCCCAGCCTGTACTGTGTGCCCCTGCACTGTACTGTACCCCCTATGCTGTATCTTGCCCCCTGCTTTGTACTGTGCCCCCCATTCTGCACTGTGTGCCCCCTGACCTGTACTGTACCCCCTGTGCTGTATTTTCCCCCTGCCCTGTACTGTGTCCCCCATGCTACACAGTGTGTGCCTCCTGCCCTGTACTGTATGCCCTATAATGCACTGTGCCCGCTATGCTGTCCTGTGCCCCTGCCTTGTACTGTGCCCCCCATGCTGCACTGTGTGTGCCCCCTGCCCTGTGAACTCTCCCTTACATATGCACATATACGATGCCAGGATAGTCATGAAGGGGGGCACCATACAAAATTTGGCTGTGGGGCCCAGTCAGTTCTAGCTACACCCCTGATGCCAGCCATGGGTTGTACATAAACTAATAACAGGAAAAACAAAAAAAAATATTTTACAGGAGGGTCAACTACAGACACTCCAAAACAATTTTTTAGGAGGGTCAACTTCGGACACTCATAGTAACATACATAGTAACATAGTTTATAAGGCCGAAAAAAGACATCTGTCCATCCAGTTCGGCCTGTTTTCCTATAAGTTGATCCAGAGGAAGGCAAAAAACCCCTGTGAGGTAGAAGCCAATTTTCCCCACTTTAGGGGAAAAAATTCCTTCCCGACTCCAATCAGCCAATCGGAATTACTCCCTGGATCAACGACCCATCTTTAGTAACTATAACCTGTAATATTATTACCCTCCAAAAATACATCCAGGCCTCTCTTGAACTCTTTTAGTAAACTTACCATCACCACCTCCTCAGGCAGAGAGTTCCATAGTCTCACTGCTCTTACCGTAAAGAATCCTCTTCTATGTTTATGTACAAACCTTCTTTCCTCCAGACGCAGAGGATGGCCCCTCGTCACAGTCACAGTCCTGGGGATAAATAGATCATGGGAGAGATCTCTGTACTGACCTCTGATATATTTATACATAGTTATTAGATCTCCCCTCAGTCGTCTTTTTTCTAAAGTGAATAACCCTAATTTTGATAATCTTTCTGGGTACTGTAGTCCACCCATTCCAGTTATTACTTTAGTTGCCCTCCTCTGAACCCTCTCCAGCTCTGCTATGTCTGCCTTGTTCACAGGAGCCCAGAACTGTACACAGTACTCCATGTGTGGTCTGACTAGTGATTTGTAAAGTGGCAGGACTATGTTCTCATCACGGGTATCTATGCCTCTTTTGATGCAACCCATTATCTTATTGGCCTTGGCAGCAGCTGTCTGACACTGTTTTCTGCAGCTTAGTTTGCTGTTCACTAAAATTCCTAGGTCCTTTTCCATGTCAGAGTTACCCAATATTTTACCATTTAGTATGTACTGGTGACTTGCATTATTCCTTCCCATATGCATAACTTTACATTTGTCAGTGTTAAACCTCATCTGCCACTTCTCTGCCCAAGCCTCCAGTCTATCCAGATCCATCTGTAGCAGTGTACTGTCTTCTTCTGTGTTAATTACTTTACACAGTTTAGTGTCATCTGCAAAAATTGATATTTTACTGTGCAAGCCTTCTACAAGATCATTAATAAATATATTGAAGAGAATAGGGCCCAATACTGACCCCTGTGGTACCCCACTAGTTACAGTGACCCAATCTGAGTATGTACTATTAATAACCACCCTCTGTTTTCTATTACTGAGCCAGTTACTTACCCACATACAGACATTTTCTCCCAGGCCAAGCATTCTCATTTTATGTACTAACCTTTTATGAGGTACAGTGTCAAATGCTTTGGAGAAGTCCAGATATACGACATCCATTGATTCGCTGTGGTCCAGTCTAGAACTTACCTCCTCATAGAAACTGATTAAATCGGTTTGACATGACCGATCCCTCATGAAGCCATGCTGATATGGAGTAATTTGCTTATTTTCATTGAGGTACTCCAAGATAGCATCTCTTAGAAAACCCTCAAACAGTTTACCCACGACAGATGTTAAACTTACAGGCCTATAGTTCCCGGGACTCCAAAACAAATTTTTGGGAGGCTCACCTACAGACATTTGACTGCAATCTCAGTCTGACCAAGGCATTGGTGGTGTCACTGCCATGCTGTGTCAGGCTAAATTTTTGGGTGCTTTACCTGCCACCTGAGTCTAACTTGGTCACTATGGGTTCACCGCCATGCTGTGTAAGGCTACATTTTTGGGTGGTTCACCTGCTACCTCAATCTAACTTGGTCACTTGTTGGTATCACTACGCGGTCACCATGCTGTGTCAGGCTTATGCCTGCGTCGTGGGGCGGGGGATAGCACAGCAGTGCCAGCATGAGCAGTGGTGTCACCTGCAGGCGGTGATGGACCTTCGTTGCACCTAGTTGGGTGCTTTCCTAACATGTGCCAGCACATGTGCCTTGCCCATCTTGGTCTGGGTCAGCACAATTGCCTTGATGGTCACCACCAGGCTGTTGCCCAGAATTTGGCATAATGGTACGATTAGGCAGCCTCAGAGGCATCCATGCATGTTGCCCCTGCTGTTTCCTGTCCATTTCCGTGGTGTTTCCATCATTTTCTGAGGTTTCCAGGTTTTCACGCAGCCTTCCCTAGGCAGAGCCCCGGTCCCCTGCAAAAAATGCTCGAGTCTCCCATTGACTTCAATGGGGTTCGTTATTCGAAACGAGCACCCGAGCATCGGGAAAAATTTGATTTGAATAACGAGCACCCGAGCATTTTAGTGCTCGCTCATCTTTATTTATAGCTAATGAAAACTGAAAAGTCAGTATCTATGAAAATTAGAATATTGTGAAAAGGTTCAATATAGTAGACTCATGGTGTCATATTCTAATCATAGAATCAACACAAAACACATGCAAATGTTTCCTAAGCCTTTAAATGGTCCCTCAGTCTGATTCAGTAGGGTACACAAATTTGGGAAAGACTGCTGACTTTGTCCAGAAGACAATGTGTTGTTTCCACATTCAGTGATGGTTTGTGGAGCCACATCATCTGCTGGTAGTGGTCCATTGTGTTATATCAAGCCCAAAGTCAGTGCAGCCATCTACCAGGAAATCCCTCTACTGATAAGCTTTAGGCCCCATTCACACGACCGTATGTACATTTCCGCATCTTATCCGCATTTTTGCGGATAAGATGCGGAACCATATGGACCCACTTATTTTTACATAGGAGAAAAAAAATGCAGAATGCACACCGTGTGCGGACGTTCCCCCGCAAAAAAAATAAAACATGTCCTATACTTGGCCGCAAAATCACATCCGCAAAATTGCGGAACACTACGGAAGACTTTCTGTATATCTTCCGTTCCGTTTTTATACGGATCACAGAATACATATGGTAGTGTGAATGGGGCCTTAAAGGAAGATGAGACACCATACCCAACAGATGAGCTGAAGGCTGCTATTAAAGCAACATGGACTTCCACAGCTATTCAGCAGTGCCACAGGCTGATCGCCTCCATGCCACATCGCATTGTTGCAGGAATTTATGCAAACGGAGCACTGACAAGGTATTGAGTACAAATACTGTACATGCTTTTCAGTAGGTCAACATTTCTGTATTAAAAAATCATTTTTTAATTGGTCTTATATAATATTGTCATTTTCTGAGATACTGATTTTTGAGTTTTCATTGACATTAAAAGAAATAATCATCAACATTCAATCTATATATGAGTTTCACTTTTTCGATAATATTCTAATTTAAGCACCTTTATTAGTAAGTGCTATATAGTCATCTTACATGTACATTGGTCACAAGAAACGGAGTCTGTCAGCAGTTTTGCCCATGCAACACTGTTGATAGCCTTAAGTCAGGGGTGCACCTAGCCTTTCTGCTGCCTGAGGCGAAAACTAAAATGGCGTCCCCCCCCACCCCCCATGCCAATTTCTTAACCTAACCCCTTTGCCACAATGAAAGAGCTCATTGCCCATTGCCCTTCTGCTGCCCAAAATGTAATTGGGTTCCCCTTATTAAAAAATAGTATGAAAGCCAATAGCCCACTATATATACCTCACACATAAATATATACCAGCACAAGAGATG
This sequence comes from Rhinella marina, assembly GCA_900303285.1. Lineage (NCBI taxonomy): Eukaryota > Metazoa > Chordata > Amphibia > Anura > Bufonidae > Rhinella > Rhinella marina. The sequence goes on along the minus strand of ONZH01000064.1, from coordinate 16,269 downwards.
AACAGTTGCTGTTCCTTAAAAGTTTTTTCTGGGAGTTAACTACTGATGACCTATCCTCAGGATAGCTACGGGTCTCATACCCAGGACCCCCGACGATCAGCTGTTTGAGAAGGCACCAGCTCTCCTGTGAGCTCTGCTGCCTTCTGGCAGCTCACCAAGCACAGAACCATACATTGTATAGCGACTGTGCTTGGTATCGTGCTCAGCCTCATTCACTTGAAGGGGCTGAGCGGCTCCTAGGCCACGTGACCGATGAACGTGACGTCACTGGCCTAGGAAAAGCTACGAGAAGGCCATGGCCCTCATGGGAGCTCCAGTGCCTTCTCAAACACCTGATCGGCGGGGGTCCCGGGTGTCAGACCACCACCAATCAGATACTGATAATCTATCCTGAGGATAGGTAATCAGTAGTAAAATCACAGAAAACCCCTTTAAAGGGAACCTGTCACCTCAGATACAGAGGCTGGTTACAAGTGGGGTGCCACAAGGATCTGTTCTGGGTCCTGTTCTGTTTAACATGTTTGTTAGTGACATAAGGGATGGCTTGGTAGGGAAGGTTTGCTTGTTTGCTGATGACACAAAAGTATGTAATAGGGTTGATGTTCCAGGAGTTGTTGGTAATATGGAGAATGATTTATCTTTATTAGATAAGTGGTCAAAACAATGGTAACTGCAGTTCAATGTTTCCAAATGTAAAATAATGCACTTGGGGAGAAGAAAACCTCTATCTGAGTATCGTATTGGCAGTTCTGTGCTAACAAAGACCTTAGAAGAGAAGGATTTGGGGGTAGTCATCTCTGAAAGCCTCAAAATGAGTAACCAATGCAGCCAGGTGGTAGGGAAAGCAAATCGTATGCTTGGCTGCATAACTAGAGGTATAACAAGCAGAAAGAGGGAGATTGTGATCCCTCTGTATAGAGCTCTAGTGAGACCACATCTGAAATACTGTGTTCATTTCTGGAGACATCACCTGCAAAAGGATATTGCTAAAATAGAACGGGTCCAAAGAAGAGCTACAAAAATGGTGGAAGGTCTAAAGCATAGAACTTATCAAGAAAGACAGAGTTCTTAATATGTATAGTCTGGAGGAAAGAAGAGAAATAGGGGACATGATTGAAACCTTTAAATATGTTAAAGGTCTGAATAAAGTTCAAGAGGGAAGGGTTATTAATAAGAAACTGAACTCAAGAACAAGGGGGCACAATCTGAGGTTAGTTGGGGGAAAAATCAAGAACAACATTAGAAAATATTATTTCACTGAAAGAGCAGTAGAAGCTTGGAACAAACTTCCAGCAGAGGTGGTTGATACATCCACAGTAACTGAATTTAAACATGCCTGGGATAAACATGTATCTATCCTAAGATAACAATAAAAGGATAATAAAAGGGCAGACTAGATGGACCAGGTGGTCTTTTTCTGCTGTCAGTCTTCTATGTTTCTATGTATAAGACTGACAGCATTACCTGATAGTAGCCCCCAGTCAGTTCCTAATCATGGCTTTGATGTTGCTGTCTGATGCTCAATAAGTTAAAAACACAATCTTTTAAGCGCCATCAGCGCTATCTTTTAGGTCAGTCTCAAGTCAAGGGGGCAGTGGCTTCCTTGCTTCAAGTCAAGGTAAGCATGCCCCCTCTCTTGTGATTGACAGGCTGCAGTCCGTCTGGCAGCCCTGAACTTTCGTGCATGAGCGGAGCACTCCTCTGTAAGGCGCGTCCCATGTCTTGCTGACACTGTGCGCCCGGCTTCAGCGGCGCAATGAATACAGCTTTTTTATATCTGTTAATATGCTGTGGTCAGGGGTCGAAGCGTGACCACTGGCTTGCGTTCTCCCCTTGCCTGCAGCCAGTGGTCACGCTCAGGAATGTAAAAGAATAGCGAGCACGCTTGCTCAGACTGACCGGCGCATGCGCAGTGCGCCGCTGAAGCCGGGCGCGCAGCGTCAGCATGACTTGGGAGCGCGCCTTACAGAGGAGCGCTCTGCTCATGAACGAGAGCTCAGGGCTGCCCTACGGACTGCAGCCTGTCAATCACTATAGAGAGGGCGTGCTTACCTTGACTTAAAGCAAGGAAGCCACTGCCCCCTTGACTTGAGACTGACCTAAAAGATAGCGCTAATGGCGCTTAAAAGATCGTGTTTTTAACTTATTGAGCATCAGACATCAACATCAAAGCCATGATTAGGAACTGACAGGTAATGCTGTCAGTCTTATACATGTATCTGAGGTGACAGTTTCCCTTTAAAGTAGAGCCTCAGCATTTGCACAGCTTGACATTATATACAATATATCTACATTATATACAGTATATATTATAAATAGTGTTGAGAGAATTGTGTTTTAAGTTTGGCATCCAAGGTTCGGGTTATCAGAGAATCCCGCTATGGATTCCGCTACCACGGACCATAATGGAATTCTATGACGGCATGCACTATGGCCATAGACTTCTATTATGACAGAATGCAGTACGGGATGCCTCTATTAGGCTTCCATGGTGCATGGCGTCATAGAATTCTGTTATGGTTTGGGTTCCGATAGCCCGAACCTTGGACGCCAAACTTATAACGCATGTTCGCTTAACACTAATTATAAACTCTGCCATAGATATTACACGTACACAGACGACACAACAGATATATGCACATACATTGACACACATAACACACACATTACACTTACCATTACTGCAGACGGCTGGACATCCCTGATAATCAGCTATAGCAGCCTTGGGGGGTCCACAGGACACTGTCTGCAGACTCTCCCCTCCCCCTCTGTCAGACTACTAGCAGTGAGATGCAGGCTCTGTGTGAACAGGAGTGAGGCCACATGGAGGGGGGGTGTCTTATCAAACCCCAATCTTGTGTAAGCCACTCTGGCTATGTTGAAAGGGCTGGGCCATGGGGTATGTGGGAAGGGGTGGGGGGCAGTTACTACTTACATGGGGATGTGGGAAGGAGGGGCAGTTACTACTTACATGGGGATGTGGGAAGGGATGGGGGCAGTTACTACTTACATGGGGATGTGGGAAGGAGTGGGGGCAGTTACTACTTACATGGGGATGTGGGAAGGGGGGCAGTTACTACACACATGGGGATGTGGGAAGGAGTGGGGGCAGTTACTACTTAAATGGGGATGTGGGAAGGAGTGGGGGCAGTTACTACTTACATGGGGATATGGGAAGGAGTGGGGGCAGTTACTACTTACATGGGGATGTGGGAAGGAGTGGGGACAGTTACTACTTACATGGGGATATGGGAAGGGATGGAGGGCAGTTACTACTTACATGGGGATGTGGGAAGGAGTGGGGGGGCAGTTACTACTTACATGGGGATGTGAGAAGGAGTGGGGGGGGGCAGTTACTACTTACATGGGGATGTGGGAAGGAGTGGGGGGCATTTACTACTTACATGGGGATGTGGGAAGGGGGGGCAGTTACTACTTACATTGGGGATGTGGGAAAGGATGGGGGCAGTTACTACTTACATGGGGATGTGGGAAGGAGTGGGGGGGCATTTACTACTTACATGGGGATGTGGGAAGGGGGGACAGTTACTACTCACATGGGGATGTGGGAAGGGGGGGCAGTTACTACTTATATGAGGATGTGGGAAGGAGTGGGGGGCAGTTACTACTCACATGGGGATGTGAGAAGGAGTGGGGGCAGTTACACTTACAGCCAGCAGCAGACATCTCACTGTTGCACACTGAACATGAAGAGACTGGTGGGCGGGGCCTCTGCTATCAGCAGAAGAACAGGCTGAAGAGGATTGCAGCAAAAAGAAGTGAGTGGGGGTTGGGCTCTGTTCTAGCCCCACTTGTTAGAAGAGGAGTCCATATACAGATACCAGCTAGTTCCTGCTGTCTGCCCTCCTCCTCCACACCACTGCTGATAGAGTCAGCATTGTGGAGGAGGGAAGAGAGCAGGAACTAGGAAGCCTGCCCTGTCTTCTGTGGAGCGTGGAGGCAGGGACAGCACAGCCACAGATGAGGAACTGAATAGGCAGTTCAGGACAGGTGCCGCCCGCCCCGCTCCTCAGAGCAGCGGACATACTAGGCAGGCAACATGATCGCATCAGTGAGTGACAGAGCGGCAGCACAGGCGTGCTGCACACTAGTACAGTACTGAACGCCACAGCCGCTGCTGTGAAGCCTGGATGTCATGTAAAATGCAGCCACAAGCTGTTTTTAATAGGCTGTTACAGCGCATATAATGCTGCGCTGTCAGCCTGAAGTACTTCTACATATTTGCCGCCCCCACCTTTCCCCTAGATGGTGCCACCTGAGGCAGCCGTCTCACTTGGCCTCATGAGCGGTGCGGCCCTGCCTTAAGTAGGGGCTGGGGAAAGCAGGACAAACATACCTTTGCAGATCTTTTATTATCAGGAGTAGTATGAAAATGAACTCTTAGGGCCCATTCACACGACCGTGTGAACGTGTCCGCACCTATTCCGCAAATTTGCGGAATAGCGGTGGGCCCATTCACCTTTATTGGCGGCACCCTATCTTGCTGAGCCGCGGCTCCGTGCCGCGGCTCAGCAAGAAAAGGTAGAACATGTCCTATACTTGTCCGTGCGCACTGACAAGTATAAGCATTTTCAATGGGGCCGCCCGGCATGTGTTCCGGGCGCTGCGGAACACACGCCGGGCGGCCCTCGTATTTTTGCGGGTCCGTATTTTTGCGCAGTAATACGGCCGTCTGAACGGGACCTTATTCTGATAGATTTGGCTCCCATAGGTGCCCAGGTGGTGGAGCTTCACTGTGAAGTACTCTCTGCATTGTACTGCTTCATAGTATCTCTACTCCGAGCAACAGTTGTAGCATCTAACCAGGAGACTACCACAGCCACCACCCAAAACAGAGGAGAGGTATTGTGAAACAGCCGAGAGCACTTCACAGTGAAGCTCCACCTCTATAGCAGACAAAATGCAAACTTATGATTGAAGTGAGGCACTTACTTGTAATTCATTTGCAAGTTAAAAATATTTACATGGGACAAACAGTGTATGAAAATATGACAGGAAGAGTTTCATCATAGTAAATAGTCAATGATGAAGAGCAATATAGGCACATTTCAAGCAGCTATTGATCTGAAACATTTTCTTCTAAACTCATGTATGTGTTACCACATCATACATTTTATAGTCTTAAACTATTATAATGTCTAGAGACAGCCAGAAGTGGAAAAAATGGCATAACAGAGGTCTGCACTTCTGATTCTAGTTCTAACAACTACAGTAAGTACATAGAACCCCAAATTTTCAAGTCAGCTGATCAATATACAATATACGAGTGTCACAAACTTGAAATAATATGTGCTCAATTTCTATTTCACTTTTTAACAAACATTATCAAATGATCTTTGATTACAACCCAAAGCTGAAATGATATTGTGGTTTGGTATGAAAGCATTCAGGGGTTCTATCAGATTTTTCTTTTACATATAGTATGGTATATCATAAGTCCCATAAGTTATACCAGGATGGGATGTAGGGAACAGTTTGCGGATAGATTGTTAATATAATTTTTACAATAGCTATACAGCTACTTTTTCCTGAGAAAGTAATCTGACATCCGGGAACAGTTTTTTCAGGCTGAGCTTTAAGTACCATTGAATAGATGTAATCAATATCACACAGAGTGTGTAATACAAACTCAGTTATAGCAGCCAATAATGTGGTTGTCTAACAGAGTCTCAACAAAGGTCAAGAAAAAGCAAGATGTAAAAATAGAGCTTCATTAAGAACTGTGTAAAAACAATCTCTATTTTGCAATAAATTTGATGTGCTTCCAGTTGTGTTCTCTTTAACCCGTGATAATGAAAGTGCATGTCTCAAGCACAGGGGAATTCAGCATATGTTTAGCACAGTGAAAACTCCCCAAAAGACCACTTCTTAGAGAAAAACATCAAGGTAAGAGTTCATACCCATAAAGCGGTTATGTCATAACTGATGTAAAAAATAAAAATCAGACGTCACAGTAAATGAAAATACCTTTCTAACAAAGCTAGAACCAGCCCTGTACTTCACATGGACCAATTCATTGCTCCAGATGACCTGCCAGATGCAACCTACTTCCAGTTCTATGATACACTCCACAACATTAAAGTTGCAACAAGAAGAAGAACAAGCCATAACGTTATGAATGGACACATTATATGATTACAAGAATGCTAGTGATCCATTCTGTACTGCAAGTGAAATTTTATCCCAAAGCTGGAGTTGCAAACAATGTCTAAACAATCCATCAGAAGGTGCACAACATAGGGCTACAAGCTAGATGTCCAGCTACAGGTGTTCCATTGACCTCAAGCACCACTCTCAAAAGCTTTCATGGTGCCCAGCAAGATGACAAAAGAGGGTGCAGTGGAGTTCTATCCTCTTCAATGATGAGTCCAGCTTTTGTCCTAGACATAATGAAATCTGGAGATTGGTCTGAAAACTACATAGGCAACCACATGAAGAAGCCTTCACAAGGGAACGTCACACTCCAGGGATTATGGAGTCGCATAATGTATGGTAGCCGGACCATGCAAGTCTTCATTTTAGGTACACTAACAGCTCAGTCATGGAACCAGTGGTACGGCCATTTCTGTAAAGTGTACTAGGAGACATTTTTCAACACGACAATGGCTACTTTGAGCAGTGTACATGACCTAACTGTGCTACCATGGCCTGCAGTGTCTCTGGACTTGTCTACCATCGAGCATATCTAGGACATCATTGGTCGGCAAATGGAGCTATTAGCAGCAGATCTTGATGATTTGCATGTCCAAGTGAAAATACCCCAGACAAACAGTAATAACTTCATTGATAGTATGCCAAGGTATGTATGGAACCAGGCATGTAGAGTCCATCCATTCATTTCTGTGTCGCACAAAGACATGGTGGTTGGAACCAAAGATCTCAAATTTGGACTCATCAGACCAAAGCACAGATTTCCACTGGTCTAATGTCCATTCCTTGTGTTCTTTAGCCTAAACAAGTCTCTTCTGCTTGTTGTCTGTCCTTAGCAGTGGTTTCCTAGCAGCTATTTTACCATGAAGGCCTGCTGCACACAGTCTCCTCTTAACAGTTGTTGTAGAGATGTGTCTGCTGCTAGAACTCTGTGTGGCATTGACCTGGTCTCTAATCTGAGCTGCTGTTAACCTGCGATTTCTGAGGCTGGTGACTCGGATGAACTTATCCTCCGCAGCAGAGGTGACTCTTAGTCTTCCTTTCCTGGGGCGGTCCTCATGTGAGCCAGTTTCTTTGTAGAGCTTGATGGTTTTTGTGACTGTACTTGGGGACACTTTCAAAGTTTTCCCAATTTTTCGGATTGACTGACCTTCATTTCTTAAAGTAATGATGGCCACTCGTTTTTCTTTACTTAGCTGCTTTTTTCTTACCATAATACAAATTCTAACAGTCTATTCAGTAGGACTATCAGCTGTGTATCCACCTGACTTCTGCCCAACACAACTCATGGTCCCAACCCCATTTATAAGGCAAGAAATCCCACTTATTAAACCTGACAGGGCACACCTGTAAAGTGAAAACCATTTCAGGTGACTACCTCATGAAGCTCATCAAGAGAATGCCAAGAGTGTGCAAAGCAGTAATCAAAGCAAAAGGTGGCTACTTTGAAGAACCTAGAATATAAGACATATTTACAGTTGTTTCACACTTTTTTGTTAAGTATATAATTCCACATGCTAATTCATAGTTTTGATGCCTTCAGTGTAAATGTACAATTTTCATAGTCATGAAAATACAGAAAAGTCTTTGAATGAGAAGGTGTGTCCAAACTTTTGGTCTGTACTGTATATATATATATATATATATATATATATATATATGAATATCTACAGAAAAATGAACCAGCATGCATTAAAACTTGGCCATACACTATTTCATCTTGTTAAAATCAACTGTGACACATCCTTGGCAGGGCCAGCCTTTGGGGTGTGCGACCCCACAGGGCGCTTCACTCCCGGCCAGTTAAGGGGGCGCCCTGCCAGAGCGCCCCCTTAATGGCCCGGCCTGCTCCTGTACAGCATCTTGTGCCCCCCTCAGACCTCAGATCAGCCCACCCAGCCACTTTTTTTTTTTTTTAAGTGGCTGGGTGGGCTGATCTGAGGTCTGAGGGGGTGCACAAGACGCTGGTCTGAGGGGGCACAAGATGCTGATCTGAGGTCTGAGGGGGTGCACAAGACGCTGGTCTGAGGGGTGCACAAGACCCTGATCTGAGGGGGGCACAAGACGTTGATCTGAGGTCTGATGGGGCACAAGACGCTGATCTGAGGTCTGATGGGGGCACAAGACGCTGACCTGAGGTCTGATGGGGGCACAAGACGCTGACCTGAGGTCTGATGGGGGCCACAAGACGCTGACCTTAGGTATGATGGGGGCACAAGACGCTGACCTTAGGTATGATGGGGGCACATTGTGTTGATCTGAGGTCTGATGGGGGCACAAGACGCTGATCTGAGGTCTGATGGGGGCACAAGACGCTGATCTGAGGTCTGATGGGGGCACAAGACGCTGATCTGAGGTCTGATGGGGGCACAAGACGCTGATCTGAGTTCTGAAGGGGGACACAAGATGTTGATCTGAGGTCTGATGGGGCACAAGACACTGACCTGAGGTCTGATGGGGGCACATTGTGTTGATCTGAGGTCTGATGGGGCACAAGACGCTGATCTGAGGTCTGATGGGGGCACAAGATGCTGATCTGAGTTCTGAAGGGGGACACAAGATGTTGATCTGAGGTCTGATGGGGCACAAGACGCTGACCTGAGGTCTGATGGGGGCACATTGTGTTGATCTGAGGTCTGATGGGGCACAAGACGCCTGATCTGAGGTCTGATGGGGGCACAAGACCCTGATCTGAGGTCTGATGGGGGCACAAGACGCTGATTTGAGGTCTGATGGGGGCACAAGACGCTGATTTGAGGTCTGATGGGGGCACAAGACGCTGATCTGAGGTCTGAAGGGGGACACAAGATGTTGATTTGAGGTCTGATGGGGCACAATACGCTGATCTGAGGTCTGATGGGGGCACATTGTGTTGATCTGAGGTCTGATGGGGGCACAAGACGCTGATCTGAGGTCTGATGGGGGCACAAGACGCTGATCTGTGGTAGTACCACATTATCAGTACTAGTGTTATCTGTGATTTTACACAGGACTGCAGGTAACACTACTACATTTTCTATACTCAGATAGCCATTACTGTATTACCTCTACAGTTACAAAGGACTGCAGGGGACATCTACTATATTATCTATACACAGATAGTTATCACTCTGTAAGGGGGCCCTCTGAGACTTTATCGCCCAAGGGCCCACCTGAACCTGGAGCCGGCCCTGGGCTGACGTCACACATGCGCAGAAGGACTCAGAGGGTGGTAGGGGAAAGTTAGCGGCTGCACTGCTGTAAGTAAGTGCCCCCAAACAACGTGATGACGGGGGAGGGGGTTAATTGGGAGCGGGACTATATACTTAAGGCCCCATCCATAAACTTAAGGCCCCATCCATATACTTAAGGCCCCATCCTTATTTTATATACTTAAGGCCCCATCCTGTATAGGATAATAGAGATGGCAGTCATGGCACATATAACTCACACATGATTAAACACCAGTGAGGAGTTTAGTGATGTGAGCTATGTGTGTGCCATCTCCATTATCCCATACAGGAAAATATAGTGACAGTATTAAAAGTCAGACTGTATAGAGCTATAAATACAGTGCAGAGATATATAGAGAATAGAGTGATATAGGACAATATAGAAAGCTATAAATACAGTGCAGAGATATATAGTGTGATATAGGACAGTATAGAGAGCTATAAATACAGTGTAGATATATATATATATATATACTGTCCTACTCTATATATCTCTGCACTATATTTATAGCTCTCTATACAGTCCTATATCACTCTATATATCTCTACACTCTATTTGGAGATGGGATGGCACACATACTTCTTTAAGTAAATATATATATAAATAGGGGGGGGGGGCGCCGAGAGAAAGTTTCGCACAGGGCGCCATCTACCCTAAGGCCGGCCCTGATCCTTGGTGATCTATCAAACCCGTTTACACGTTTCAAATGTGTAACATTTAAAAGCACAAGTTATCAATCAGTCTCTGATGCATATCAGTCAAGGAAAAGACAAAAAACATTGTATCCAGGTAAGAGCTCATACCCATAAAGGGGTTATGCCACGATTAATGTCAAAAGTGAAAATCAGACATCATATAGTACATGACAAAGCCTTTCTAACAAAGCTAGAACCAGCCCTGTACCTCACATGGATCCAGAGATCTCCACATTGTGTAAACAGATACATGAGCCTGACTATACTGATATCAGATATGCCATAATCAGATTACTTTTTTACACAGCGAAAATGGTTTAAATGCCCCAATAAATCTGCCACAATCAGTTAAAGTTCAAATAAACGATTCACGAAGAATCTTTAACCTGGCTAACTGATTCTACAACAGGTTTTTTCTGTTAATTTAGTAAGTGCACTTACTAAAACACTGTACAAAAGCATAAACACATAATTTACAAGAGGGAGATTAGTGGAAAGCTAAAAAAAAAGTAATGAAAGAGTAATTAAAAAGGTAATTAATTTTAAAAGGTGGTTATGTCTAATGGTCTTTTTAAGATACAATAAATGTTTTTTTTCTTGTCCGTATAATTCTTCATAAGAAAACATTTATATAGTGTTTCTAATCTTTTTAAACTATTTGAAATATCTCATATCTACAGTAGCATCTTCTCTCTCTCCTCAAACAATTGCTGTAAGAAGTAAAGAGTGTTTAAAAGGGTTATGTCATGATTGATGTAAAAGATAAAAATGAAAAATCATCTAGTACATGACCATCTCTTTCTCACAAAGCTAGAACCAGCGCTGTACCTCACATAGATCCAGATAGCTCCCAATTAATTGACTCCTATTTCACTGCTAGATTCTCTTCAGGCTGGCAGCTCAGGGGACATGTCCTTTCTGTTCTTTATATGGTCTCATTGTTTGCCGGCAGCAGAATGCCTATTACACGGTGCAGTATGCCACTGGAAAGCCAGGATTTTTAAACATGCTAAAAGATCCCAATTACCCGATGAACAAGTGTTTGCATATCACCCTACTTCTCCCATTTTTAGAAATATTCTCGTTGTGGTCCCAATCCTGTGTCTGGACAAATGGCATGGCCAACAAAGAAAGGTGCACCCAAGTTTTCTCAGGGCACGGATTTTGCTTAAAAATATTTCCGGGCCCATTGCAAAAATGATCATGTGATGTTTTTAATGAGCCAGTCATTACGGACAAGGTGATACCCAATATGTTAATTTTTTTTTTCATTGTAAACGGACTAATAAGGATAAAGGGGCACTCTTTTTTAACTTCAAACTTTATTTTTTTATTTTCTAAAACACTTTATTAACTTTTTTTTAAACTTTTTATTTTTGTCCTACCATGGGACATTAATGTTTGTGGGTCTGATACCGTTACCCTCATACCCTGAGGTATACAACTCAGAGGTGGATGTGCAACGGACGGCCTCCCTCCAGGGCCCGCTAAGGATGTTGTAACTGTAAAATACATGCTGTATTGTGATACATTGAACTGTCAGTGTAATATATTAACAGTGTGTTTGGGGACTGGGTCTCATAGGCTTCTGTAGCTGGCAGGCTCCAATGCTTGTGGAAAGCATTGGGCTGTCTTAGCAGCCATCGGCCCACTTTCACCGCAGCGCGGGGGGCCAATAGGATCAGAGAGAGAGCCCCCTCCCTCTGGAAAACCTGTGAATTTCATGGACAGCGTTGACCACGGCATATGAAGGGTTAATCCACCGGTACCTGTGTTTTCACCAGTGCTGGCAGATACAGCAGGGGCCCAGCTGTCTCTAACAGTAAATAAAACATGTTAAAAACTGTATACTCGCTTGTAAATTCTAAAATGACCCCACTAATGGTACTTTAAAGTTGGAACTTTTCACCTTTTATCCCTGCTTTGTTTTCAACTTGTACTTGTTATATTTACATCCTCATTATTTGTATAGGATTGCAATTGTTCTAAAATGCAAATTTAGTTAACATACTGATTTAGAAGATGGCCAAAGAAAGCTACTCTGAGGACCAGTCATGTGATCGCCCAGCTGATGAGGGATCAATGCTGGTTAGGGACTGGGAGATTATTTCCTGACACATTTTATCAATCTTATCTTTAAAGTGGCCAGGTTCTCATCAAAGAGGTCAATGATGGGCATCTGCATTTTAGGGCTGAGAAGGGACTGAAAAGTATCAAGGAGTCATTTTGGGTTATTTGAAAGTGAGATGAGAGGACTAAAGAAGGCTTGTTTGGCAAGGTGAAGGGAAGAGTTATAAGTTTTAAAGAGGTATTCCAGTTTTACTGATGACATTTATTCACTTAGAAAATAGGATGTTGAACAATTTTCTAATACACATCTATTTAAAATTTTGCTTGCAGAACTTTATTATATCTGCCTGGAGCAGTATTTCATCAAGTCCCTCAGTGTCTCTGTGTGTGTTGTGTTTTTTTTTTTTAATGCAAACCTTTATTAAGAACATGACAACATCATCGAGAGACAGGCAGCCATTTAAGTACACACAGTACTGTAGTTACCATTATTCCCACACTAGTCCCATTCACTTATCACATACATGTGTCCTGTGTGCTAACCCAGCATAGGTATATCATGTAACACCACTATAGCAGCCATAGCAGCCACTACGCCACTCACACTGTTAGGAGGGTCCCATCTGGTACATAAAAAAAGAGTGGATAATGTCCAGCACAGTGTATGCAGCACATCCTCCACAGTCCTCCTCTTCCTAAACTGCTTGGAACTGCCAGGTCGCACAGTGCTACTTTTTAAAACTCCTCATGCACACAATAATCTGCATTTTGGTGTGTAATGTTAATGCTCAATGGAGGGAGGCCTAATCAAACATTTGTTATGGGGCCCAGCCTTTCCTAGTTATGTCTCTGGTAATGTGACAATAAGTTGCTGGGGATTAATGGCATGTTGGTTTCTGCATGTGTGAAAGGTAGGAATTCATGAGAAGAATGAGAGATCTTTATAGTAAAGAAGATTGTGGTCAGAAAGCGGGAAGGATGAGAAACTGAGCAGAGGCAGAAGACTACATCAAGCGTGTTGCCGTCTTTGTGTGTGGCCGATGAAGTAAGTTATGAAAGGCTGAGAGATGAGGTTATAGAAAGAAAAGTGAGAGGCGGATAAGGAGATTGGATCGTCATTGGGGATGTTAAAATTACCCACAATAAGAGCTGGTAATTTGTATGATGGAGAAGGAGGAAGCCAAGCAGCAAAGTGATCCAGGAACTGGTGGGGTGAGCCTAGGGGATGATAAACAACAGTCACTTGCAGGGAGAATAGGTGGAAGCGTCTGAGGGTGTGGACTTCAAATCAGGGGAATGTGAGCTATACAGATATATCACTGCTCAGGTGAACATCCGACCTCTGTAAAGTGGCACTCACCAAATGAATTGCCACAGTCACAGACTGTCTGGAACATCCACAGGGGACAAAATATGCAGTGAAAAAATCTGTTACAAACCTGTGGCAAAATTCATGAGTTAACCCTCTTTCATACATCCATGGCAAGACGATGGGCCAGTCATTGTTAGTCTACATGTCAGTTTTTCCCCTATGTGTGTTATTTGTATTCCAGATTATTGAAAACCGCTGACAGAACATGTATGCCATCAAAGCCATAGACTTCAGTTGACTTGCTTGGTCTGCATCATCGACCAAAGTAGTGGTCTTGGAAGAACAAGAATGTCTGTATAAATATATTAAAGGGAGTTTGTCACCAAATTTTCACCCATTAAGCTATCTATAAAGTGTCCAGGGGGCCGGAGGTATACAACTCAGGGGTGGATGTGCAACGGACGGCCTCCCTCTAGGGCCCGCTAAGGATGTTGTAACGCACGTCCAAGGTGTAGGAACGCCGAGTGGTATATTTGTGGCCTAAATGTCTCTATTGTGGTGTGTCACGGTGCTCCCTCCTGGAAACAGCTGGACCCCAGGAGTGTCCAAGCATGTGCCAAGAATAGGACATGCTCTATATTTTTTTCAGGGCCGTGGAACAGAACTAAGGATGCGGACAGCACAAGGTGTTCTGTCAACATCTTTTGCTGCCCCATTGAAATGAATGAGTCCGCATCCATTCCGCAAGGTTGTTGAACAAATGTGGACCCAAAAATACAGTTGTCTGAATACACCCTAAAGCGGCTTTTCCAGGGCTTTCACCAAAGACAAAAGCAACATAAAGGTATGTCTAGCATGCTTGTGCAATGCTCTCCTGGTCATTGCTGATAGTTGAATGGGTGAAAGTTTGGTGACAGACTCCCGTTAATATCAATGTATTTCTGCTGTCTGTGTTCTTCATGGACAGCACACAAGTCTGTGATTTACTGACATGTTAAAGAGGCCTAACATGGATTTGCATGGATTTTGCTCACATCCACTTTATGGCTACTGTAAGGCTGAAGCTTTTCTGTCCGCAAATTTGTGACAGAGAAACTGTAGATTATCTGCTACATGTGAACATGACCTGGGAGTGCTCAGTTGATTGACTCAAACTGAAAAGGGAGGCTTGAATGTCAAAGTAGGGACTTGGAAGTGGGAAATAAAGGGAGATGTGGATTTCCCCCTTCTATTTCAGCACAGTAGTATCAGGTATCACTCTAATAATGTACACCAAGGGCTATAATTTCAACAAAGGAGCATTCCATATGTCTAGAGGAAAAGGTTTCATCTCTGTTATAGACAGGGGTTCATTTGTGTGAGAGCAGTGAAATGTCACAAATATTGCAATTGATTTATTGAAAGAGTTGGGTCTGTATGCTTTTCTTGAAAAAAAAGTACAGTATGTTGTTATATTACTAGATTACTGGAGATGGATCATCGATCTAGGACTTCATTTTGATATTTGAAGTTGAGAAAAAATACTTTTCTGTTCAATGAGGAAACCTGGCAAATGGGATTAACTTTCCTTCTTTTGGATCATCATTACAGGATAATAGGTTGAACTAGGTGATCTTATCTGAGTGAAAATTATACACCATGTTACGGTATGTTTAGTACCAGAGGCGCGTGGCATAGGAAATCTCTCTTTAGGACTCTTTGAGTCCCTATGTCATGCACCACTCCCTAAGGTCCTGCACTAGGCATTAACACTGTGTAAGGTTTATCCAAACAGTGGTCCTTCAGAGAAATGTTTTATTTATACACTTTGGTGCAGAAAATATAAACACCTTTGAACCTAATTTTTCTAATTCATTTTATGTACTTTTAAAAATAAAACCGATTTTTTATTGTTTTCATTAAAGTGTGTCTGCCCTTTGTCTTGTAGTAGCCTATATGCATGTGCAATTATGTATGAAAGTGTAAATAAAAAGTTTAAGACTAAATCCACTAAATAAGATGAAATAAAAAAAAAGTCTTATACTGGGAGTGACAGGTCATTACTTACCTGGCTGGTGACCATGAGAAAGGCTCAGTGTGACCCCCTGGGCATGGCCCACCAGGAAATTTCCCTGAAGATTATATGGGCATTCCACGCCTGGCAACAGGGGCAGTGATAGGGGAGTGTCTAAGTAACTAGCTGGGTGGAGGAGCTGTAAACTAGCTGGGTGTTAATAAGGGTGGTGAAAGAGCTGTGGCAGAGATAAAAGAAGTACATCAAAGGTTTAGTTGGATACAGCAATAGGAAGTGTTATATACAGGACAGAAATAAACCAAAGTGATTTGCTGACATATTGAAAATGGGTCATGAGTATGTTCAGCGAACATGTTCGGCCGAATACACCATTCGGCCGAACATGGCGGTGATCAAGCGCCATGCTCAAGTCCCCTCCCTGCACGCTAATTAGCCAATTAGCGTGCAGGAAGGTGCTGGCATTACACTGATTGGATGGCCGGGAATGCGTCATTGGGTGTTATAAAGCACCCGGTGACATGTGACTGGCTTATACCGAGCCAGGGACAGCTGCAGCAAGGAGGGACACAGAGTGTAGGGAGAGAAGCACGCTAGGCAGGGATAGAAAACACTGAGAAAAGACCCAAAAGCCATTTTAAGGGCTATTATATCTGGCACAAACTTTTATTTTTTATATTTGAGGACTTTTAAGGTGTTGAAAATAGCGCTAGGTGGCCTGCCATTAACGCCACAAGCGCTGCTGCAGCAAGGAGGGACATACACTGTAGGAGAAAGCACGCTAGGCAGGGATAGAA
>ONZH01000063.1:0-28046 GCA_900303285.1 Rhinella marina | reverse complement strand
GGAGTGATGTTATTTACATAGACTACGGCGGGGGAGGGAAAATAATTTTATTTACATGGGACTGTATGGTGGAGGGGCTGGGGAGTCATCATTGCTTAGGGCAATAAAGGGAGGAATATAACTACAGGGGGCATTATAACAGTAGGGGGCAGTATAAATACTGGGGGTACTGTAGAGGTATTATAAATCCAGGGCACATTATAGATGTTCTTATTACTACTGGGGGCTCTATAGGAGGGACTTTTAGATCCACCTTATTTCTACTATGTACACTATTGGGGGCCTTATTACTACTGAGGGGTCTGTAGAGAGCTTTATTACCACTGGCAAAACAAAAGGGGGGCTTTATTTCTACTGGGGCTCTGTGAGGGTATTATTAATACTGGAGGGCTCTTCTACTGATGGGAGCACTGTTGGGGACACTGTAAGGGGCAGTATTACTAATGAGGGCATTCTAGAAGGGAATTATTATTGGTGGGACTATGAGGAGCACTATTACTATAGGGGGCACTGATATTTATTCAGTATAGTATTTGGGGGTATTGGGGGTCACAGCGAGCAGCAGCATAAGACTGTGGGGACTCCAGGTTGGGGGATGATCATAGAAATGCGAGGAAGCTATGATGTCTGTGTGTCACACTCTGCACGAGGAACGGCTGAGAGAAGTTGTCCAGACTGAAGATGATGACAGAGAAGATCTACATCAGAGGAGACGTCACCTGGAGGCCCTGGATGTGAAAGGTAGGTGCTGCTGCAGAAGGGGGGGCAGGTGGTTGACTTAGAGAATTGGGCCATATTCATTGGGGCTTGGGCCCCGGATCTTTTGAGACCCTAGCAACGCCCCTGTCTTAGGGATAGGTAAAAGTCACAATCAAGACTATATTCTACTGTCAGGGACACTGAAGGGAAAGGCTAGAATTACAAAAAAGAATAATGATGTAAGAGACAGTTAGGGAAAGCTGTCATGGAGTGAGAAGTAAAGAGCTGGGTATGCCTGGCAGTATGTTCTAGCTGCATTTACATTTCTTTCATTTTTCCCCCTTTCCCCCTTTTAATATATATATATATATATATATATATATATATATATATATATATATATACTGTATTTTTTTCACCCTATAAGATGCACCGGATTTAGAGGAGGACAATAAGAAAAAAATATTTTTCATTAGATCTCAGGTCAGACCAGCAATCAGACCCCAATTTTAATCAGAGACCCCCCAATGTTAATAAGACCTCAGATCAGACCCCCAATTAGACCTCAGCTCAGACCCCAATGTGAATGACCCCCAATCAGACCTCAAATAAGAGCCCCATTCCTCTTATCAGCCCCCATATGAGCCCCCATATGAGCCCCCATGCCTCTCATCAGCCCCCCGTTCTTGTAATTAGCCCCCATATCAGCTCAATGCGTCACTTCAGCCCCCATATCAGCCCCATGCCTTACTTCATCCCCCATATCAGCCCCCATGCCTAGCTTCATCCCCCATATCAGCCCCCATGCCTATATTCATCCCCCATATTCAGCCTCCATGCCTCTATACA
Source organism: Rhinella marina (assembly GCA_900303285.1). Taxonomy (NCBI): domain Eukaryota; kingdom Metazoa; phylum Chordata; class Amphibia; order Anura; family Bufonidae; genus Rhinella; species Rhinella marina. The sequence continues at coordinate 26,498 of ONZH01000063.1, read as the reverse complement.
TCCCCCATATCAGCCCCCATGCCTCACTTCATCCCCCATGCCTCTATTCATCCCCTATATCAGCCCCCATGCCTCTATTCATCCCCCATATCAGCCCCCATGCCTCTATTCAGCTGCCATATGAGTCCCCATGCCTCTATTAAAATAAAAAAGCCACTTACCTCTCCTGCTCCTGGATGACGATGCTCCTCGGCCCGCGGTCTTCTTGCTACGGCTGTGCTGTGACCCGGCGCGCACAGCGTGAGGAAACATTATCTTAAGGAAATCTTATCTTAAAACTTTACAGTATGACATCCCCACACAGTGATATATATATATATATATTTTTAACTTTAGGAAAATATCATACGTGTATCTTAATATACACAGGGTAGCGGATAATAATATCTGTGAGTGATAATGTGACAAAGTAGGCAAAAGTCAGTGTTGTTTTATCTCCATAGAATTGAAATGGAATTTTTAATTTTTTTGGGATCGAAGTTTGGGAAAGCATATACGTGTTACAATACTCAGAGTAGGCAAAGATAATATCTGTGAGTGACAATGTGACAGAAAGCCTAAATTTGTGTGTGTGCATCTCCACTCAGTTCTAATTAACATTTTTTGTTTCTTACAATACACAGGGTAATGGGCAGTTAATTTCACTGAGTGATAATGTGATATACTAGGCAGAAATCTACAGAAAGTTAAAATCTATTTTTTTGTTTAAGTTTGGGAAAATAATAGAGATGAGCGAGCACTAAAATGCTCGGGTGCTCATTATTCGAGATGAACTTTTCCCGATGCTCGGGAGCTCGTTTCGAGTAAGGAACCCCATTGAAGTCAATGGGAGAATCGAGCATTTTTGAAGGGGACCAAGGCTCTGCCTAGGGAAGGCTGGGTGAAAACCTGGAAACCTCAGAAAATGATGGAAACACCACGGAAATGGACAGGAAACAGCAGGGGCAGCATGCATGGATGCCTCTGAGGCTGCCTAATCCCACCATTAACCCAAATTCTCCTGCAACAGCCTGGTGGTTACCCTCATGGCAATTGTGCTCACCCAGACCAAGAAAGGCAAGGCACATACCCATCACATATTAGGGAAGCACCCAACTAGGTGCAAAGATAAAATGTTTAGAGAGAGGGCCTGTAGGTGGACCTCCGGAAAAATTGTTTGGAGAGAGGGCCTGTAGGTGGACCTCCGGAAAAATTGTTTGGAGAGAGGGCCTGTAGGTGGACCTCCGGAAAAATTGTTTGGAGAGAGGGCCTGTAGGTGGACCTTTGGAAAAATTGTTTACAGAGAGGGCCTGTAGGTGGACCTCCGGAAAAATTGTTTACAGAGAGGGCCTGTAGGTGGACCTCCGGAAAAATTGTGGTAAAAGAGTGCCAGTTGGACCTCTAAAAAATTGCGTTTTTTGGGTCAGCGTTAGGCAAAGACGACAAGGAGGAGGAGGAGTAGGAAAAGTAGAGAAGAGGAATCGGATATATAAGTAATGTTAATCTTTAGCTGTTTTCCCCCGGAGGAGATTTGAATTCCGGTGAAAATCAAGGCTTTGTTCATTTTAATAAGCGTCAGCCTGTCAGCTCTGTCAGTTGACAGGCATGTACGCTTATCAGTGATGACGCCACCAGTTGCACTGAATACCCGCTCTGACAACACGCTAGCGGCAGGGCAGGCCAGCACCTCCAAGGCGTACAGCGCCAGTTCAGAGCACGTGTCCAGCTTTGAAACCCATTAGTTGTATGGAGCAGAGTGATCGGTCCGGACGTTGGTATGGTCAGCTAGGTACTCCCTCACCATCTTTCTGTGAAGCTCACCCCTACTCTGCCTAGACTGGGGACAGGTGACTTTATCTTGCTGGGGTGACATAAAACTGGAAAAAGCCTTGGAGAGCGTTTCCCTGCCAGTGCTGGACAAGCTGCCTGCTCGCCTCCTCTCCCCCGCTACTTGGCCCACAGAACCATGCCCTCTGCCGCTAGCGGCGTCAGATGGGAAGGATTGTTTCAGCTTGTGCACCAAGGCCTGTTGATATTGATTCACTCTCATATTCCTTTCCTCCACAGGGATGAGAGTGGAAAGGTTCTGCTTGTACCGTGGGTCCCGGAGAGTGAACACCGAGTAATCGGTGTTTGAAAAAATTCTTCTAACGCAAGGGTCACGGGATAGGCAGCCTAACATGAAGTCTGCCATGTGCGCCAGAGTCCCAACACACAAGAATTCCCTCTCCTCACTGGCCTGACTCTCCATTTCCTCCTCCTCTTCCTCCTCCTCCAAGTCCTCCTCTTCAGCCCATACACGCTCAAGAGTTAAGAAGGACTGAGCACTGGTACCCTCTTTTGTCTCGCCGACATTCTCCTCCTCTTCCTCCTCATCCCCCTCCTCCGATACGCACTGAGAAACAGACCGGAGGGTGCTCTGGCTATCAAGCGACGTATCTTCCTCCACCGTCTCTTGTGACAAGCGCAAAGCATCCGACTTCATGCTGAGCAGTGAGTTTTTCAACAGGCAAAGTAGCGGGATGGTGAGGCTGATAATGGCAGCATCGCCGCTGACCATCTGTGTTGACTCCTCAAAGTTGCTCAACACCTGGGAGATATCAGACATCCACGTCCACTCCTCATTGTAGACTTGAGGAATCTGAGTGACCTGACTACCAGTTCTGGTGGAAGTTGACATCTGGCAGTCTACAATTGCTCTGCGCTGCTGGTAAACTCTGGATAACATGTTTAATGTCGAATTCCATCTTGTGGGCACGTCGCACAACAGTCGGTGAGCGGGCAGTTGTAGGCGGCGCTGCGCTGCCCTGAGAGTAGCAGCATCTGTGGTCGACTTGCGGAAATGCGCACAGATGCGGCGCACCTTGGTGAGCAAATCAGACAGATTGGGGTATGTCTTGAGGAACAGCTGAACTATTAGATTAAACACGTGGGCCAGGCATGGCACATGTGTCAGTCTGCCGAGTTGCAGAGCCGCCACCAGGTTACGCCCATTGTCACACACAACCATGCCTGGCTTGAGGTTCAGCGGTGCCAGCCACACATCGGTCTGCGCCGTGATGCCCTGTATCAGCTCTTGGGCGGTGTGCCTTTTGTTACCTAAGCTCAGCAGTTTGAGCACCGACTGCTGGCGCTTACCCACGACACTGCTGCTGCGCCTGAAGCTACCGACTGAAGGCGCCGTGCCCACGGATCAGGCTCAGCAATTTGGAGATGTGGACGTTGAGGGCTTGGGCATGTGGGTGGGTGGAACTGTATTTTCTCTTGCGCTCCAGCGCCTGCTGTAAAGACAGCTGAACGCTGCGCTGGGACACATTTGTGGACGCTGTGGAGGATCGTGGAGGCGAAGGTGTGGTTTTCCGGCGGGAGGCGCTCGTGCTGGGGTCCTGGGCAGGGGGTGTGACCCTCAGGAGGTGAACGGCCTTGGTTCCATTGAGTGGGGTGTTTAGCACTCATATGCCTGCGCATGCTGGTGGTGGTTAGGCTAGTAGTGGTGGCACCCCTGCTGTTCCTGATGTGGCACAGGTTGCACACCACAGTCCGTCGGTCATCCTCACATTCTTTAAAGAACCTCCAGACTTGCGAACATCTAGGCCTCGCCACGGGAGCTTCACTACGTGAAACAGTTGCTGCTGATGCACCAGCTCTGGCCCTGCTTCTCCCTCTGGCCACACCACTGCCTCTTACAACCTGTTCTGGTGCAGCATTCGCCTTCGCCTCAGAAGCACTGTCTTCACTCGGCTTATCAACCCAGCTTGGGTCAGTCACCTCGTCATCCTCCGATTCCTCAGTCTGCTCCCCCTTGGACTTCCTGCCCTGACAACAATTTCACCACTGTCTGACAACCGTGTCTCCTCATCGTCCGACACCTCTTTACACACTTGGAGGAGGTTGAGGTGGAGGAACCAGAGGAGTGCTCCCTTGGGTAACGTGGGTGGACTGCGTGGAAGTCCACCCACCCACAAATTACTTGAAGCATTGTCCACAATCCACGACATCAGCTGGTTTCGACAGTCCTCTACCACGTGTCCCTGTAAGTTGAGACATGAAGCTAGGAAGTGTAGCTCTGCGGCATTCCCTGCTCCCTCATCAGCAGGTACTGTCTCTCCCTGCCCAGGACCACGGCCTCTGCCCCCTGCAGTAATTGAATGCCCACGCCCTCGTCCTCGACCCTTAGCCCTGGGGTTCAACATTTTCTGTATATAAGTGAATTATATAAAAAAAAATAAAAAATGGGCCTGCTGTACTGAAACCCACAAACTTGTTCAATCTGAACAAGAAAATATATAAGTGGATAAGTTAGATCAAAATTACGTATGTTATTACGTACCGTGCAGTATGGAGCAATTACACTGAAACTATTAGATTAGGCAGACTTGGTCTGCTTAAGTGCAACCCAGACAAATGTCGCACAGAGATTTTTGTAATGTAGCTGTCTCAGTGAGAGCAAAAGACCTTTTTTAATTAACTATCGTACAGAATGTGTCACCTGGACAGAAAATACGGATTGTGTTTTGTATAAGTTAGAGCTAAATTACGTATGTTATTACGTACCTTGCAGTATGGAGCAATTACACTGAAACTATTAGATTAGGCAGACTTGGTCTGCTTAATTGCAACCCAGACAAATGTCGCACAGAGATTTTTGTAATGTAGCTGTCTCAGTGAGAGCAAAAGACCTTTTTTAATTAAGTGATGTACAGAATGTGTCACCTGGACAGAAAATACGGATTGTGGTTTGTATATTGGTGGATAAGTTAGAGCTAAATTACGTATATTATTACGTACCGTGCAGTATGGAGCAATTACACGGAAACTATTAGATTAGGCAGACTTGGTCTGCATAATTGCAACCCAGACAAATGTCGCACAGAGATTTTTGTAATGTAGCTGTATCAATGAGAGCAAAAGACCTTTTTTAATTAAGTGACGTACAGAATGTGTCTCCTGGACAGAAAATACGGATTGTGGTTTGTGGTGACTGGACAGCTGAACTGTGACACACAGAATGGTTCCACACAGCTGTATGAAATGGATTTGTATCACTGAGATAAAACATCAAAAAAACTATTTTTTAATATTTTATTTATTTATTTTTTTATATATATTTTTTTAATGTGACGTGCAGAAACTATCAGAAAGCAAACTCAGCCCTTGCTGACTGTGGCTATTTTGACTGCAACCCAGACAAATGTCGCACAGAGATTTTTGTAATGTAGCTGTATAAGTGAAAGCAAAAGACCGTATTTGATTACGTGACGTACAGAATGTGTCACCTGGACAGAAAATACGGATTGTAGTTTGTGGTGAGTGGACAGCTGAACTGTGACACACAGAATGGTTCCACACTGCTGTATGAAATGGATTTGTATCACTGAGATAAAACAATAAAAAAAGGGATATATATGGCGATAGCTGCACTACTAGTGCCAGCCAGCGACATTTGGCAGCTGAGACAAATGCTTAGCAGGCGAGGTGGGGCCAAGGGGCACGCCATTACATTTCACAGTCTAATAAAAGGGGCAGGGAGGGTGAGGACTCCGATAATGATTGTGTACTGGACAGTACCTGGGAGTCAGAGTGCTCAGGAGGTTGTAACATCAGAGGAGGAGGGTGGTGGTGGCTACAGCAGCAATAAAAAGCAGAGGCGACATACCTCCAAATAAACAGCCAGGGCTGCACCTACTTCGGGATCCGGTGTTGCCACTAACACTATGGGTGGGTTATGCCCACAACATGCCAGACCTAAGCCAAGATCTGCTGCCTCTAGCTCTGTATGAGCAATTCCCGTGTGGATTTTTTTTCTCCACAAGATAGGCTACAAAACCACAGCAGTGTGCAAGATATGCAAAATTTAAATAAGCCATGGGCTTTCCAACACAATCATAGGTACCAGAACTCTGTTGCAGCACGAGGTGGTATCACCTGATCTTTTGGGTAAAAATACAACTGGCCAGCATTACCAATAACAGCAAGTCAGTCCTTCTTCTCCTGGTCCTCTTTATAGCAGCCAACCCACATCCCCAAGTAATACGGTGTCATCACCATCATTAGAGATAAGCGAATCAAAGCTGACGAAGTGGAATTCGTTACGAATTTCATGGAAAGTTCGATTCGTCACGAAAACGAATTTCATGGCGATTCGTGGTAACAAATCTTTTTTTTTTTCCTAAAATGGCCGCAAGCACATGGCATGACATGGGGGAAGGATTTCTGGGACAAAGAAGTAAACACCCACAATGCGATCACATGCAGACATGTAGCCAATTAGCAGCCAGCAAGGTCCTGTGATGTCACAGCCCTATAAATAGCTCTGCAGCGCAGGAATCTGCCATTTGCAACTGATTTTAGACCAGAGACAGATGTCAGGAGAGATAGGGCAAGTAATAGAAAAACATTGCTAAAGAAAAGAAACGAGAAGAAGTGCTAACTTCTTCAGTGAAGTTGAATTACCCAAAAAACAGTGAATCCGTGTTTGTGGGGTTGTTCATTTTAAATAACTATTTGCGGCGTTATTCATCATACAAACAGACAAGCGCCATATAGTGCTAACTTCTTCAGTGAAGTTGAATTGCCCAAAAAACAGTGAATCCATGTTTGTGGGGTTGTTCATTTTTAAATTACTATTTGCGGCGTCAGTCGCCATACAAACTGAAATGAGGATAAGATAGGGATAGGTAATCTGAATTGCAGGGATAGGAGAGGGACAATTTCTTGACAGAATCCATAGGGGATTATCAGGCAGTGAAATCGCTATTCTGGTACACTGAGCAGCAGTGACTGGGCATTGGGGTTAGCCTGTTATACAGCACTGCACTCTGTTATAAAGGCTGTTTTGGGGTGCTTTATTCAAAGAAGCACCACTAGTGTCCCTTGTTGCAGTGCAGTAAGAGGGTCAGAGCCTTGTTTGGGGTACATTAAAAAAAGAATAATAATAATAATAATAAAAAAAAAAAATATATATATATATATATATATATATATATATATATATATATATCTTTTGGGTTGTGTTTGGAGAAAAACATATATAATCCGTCATTGGCAGCTTGTAAATGTGAAAGAAATAGTTGCGGCGTCAGTCACCATACAAACAGACAAGTGCCATATAGTGCTAACTGCTTCAGTGAAGTTGAATTGCCAAAAAAACAGTGAATCCGTGTTTGTGGGGTTGTTCATTTTAAATAACTATTTGTGGCGTTATTCGCCATACAAACAGACAAGCACCATATAGTGCTAACTTCTTCAGTGAAGTTGAATTGCCCAAAAAACAGTGAATCCGTGTTTGTGGGGTTGGTCATTTTAAATAACAATTTGCGTCGTTATTCGCCATACAAACAGACAAGCGCCATATAGTGCTAACTTCTTCAGTGAAGTTGAATTGCCAAAAAAACTGTGAATCCGTGTTTGTGGGGTTGTTCGTTTTAAATAACTATTTGCAGCGTCAGTCACCATAGAAAAAGAAAATCGTCTTATAGTGTGTAGTGTTGTGCAGTAACCCATTGTACTGCAGTTCAGCAACCCATTGTTAACCCACTCTGTGGGTGACGGTATTTCTTAAAGAAATAGTTAAGCAGTTGTGCAAGGCAGTGAGCAAAGTATATTTTTTGGGGGGATTCTTAATTTCCTGTTATTTTAAATTTTTTATCAAACAGTATGTCAGACAGAGAGGTGACAGGCCCTTCACAGGGGAGGGACAGTGTCACAAGTGTTTCAGGAATAGGCACAGGTCGCAGCAGAGGAAGGGGACGTGGCATTAGGGGTCACTTGGCGAGGCCAGAGCTACCGGTGTCATCTAGTGGTCGTGTGTTGAAGACCAACCCAGCGGTTCTTGAATGATTGACTCGGTCATCCACTTCCTCCCAGGTGACATCTGACAACCCCAGCCAAGAGTCGACGGGTTCGTCAGACACAACCCTTAGTTGGCATGGGCCTGGAGCAGCTCCAGTGCCCTCACCTGTCCTCAACCTGCCTCTGTCCTTTTCGGTTCCCTCAGCCAGAGAAGTACTATATGCTTTGGGCTCTGCGCCACTATACAGCGAGCACGAACTACTTGAGGACAGTCAACAGCTACTGGGAAACCAAGAGGTGGAGCAGAAATCCGCTCCTTCCAGTAGGCGGTCAAGTAGTGGGAGGTGATGTTGAGAATGTTCAGGCTTTGTACACCGAGACAGTTGAGGAGGACATTAGCGATGTGCAAACTGTAGTTGATGATGATGTAGCCGATCGCACTTGGGAGCCGGGTGAAGCAAGGGCTTCATCATCATTATCATCATCTGCAGACGAGACTGACAGCTCGCGCGTCAGGCAGCGGTGCAGGCAGCAAGTCAGTAGTGTGGCCGTTAGTCAGCTGAGTGGCAACAGTGTGAGGTTGGGAGCCAAACAGGCACGGGGTAGACCTGTAGAGGGATGACTTCTGGCTCTCCACCCATTTGGACCCTCGCTACCGGTCAGGGGCGGATGCAGACAGCAGAGGGCCCCTGTGCAAGGAATGTGTCTGGCCCCCCCCGCCTTTCCCAAACCAAATTCTCAACCTCAAGGACGGTGATACAGATGAATATAGAGATGAGCCGGTAAGAAAGGGCCCCCCCGAATCGGCTGCACAGGCGGTATGTCCGCCCCTGCTACCGGTCTAAAATGGGGGCCTTTTTTTCACCTGCTGAGAGGGAGGACAAATGGAAGTACTATAGAGACATCCTATGTAGTCAGTTGGCTGCTGCCTATCTGGGCGCCATCGTCCATCCTCTCGCAGGTCTGACCGGGAGGGTCCCTCAGCTCTCAAGTACCACTGCCACGGCTGCTGTGGGGGGTGGGGGGAAGGAGCAGTACCAGCTCCATCAGCAGCAACTTGAGTCTGGAGTCGCTGATGAGCAGCTTTCTTCACCCGCCAAGTGTGAAAAGTACTCACCAGCAGCAGCAGCAGGTAGACAAGGAGCAGACCCTGAACCAACAGCTGGTGGCCTACTTGGACAGCAACCTGCCACCCTACATTGAAGATCCGATGGACTACTAGGCAGCCAAACTGGATTTGTGGCCGCAACTGGCTGAGTTTGCACTGGAGAAGCTGGCCCGCCCGGCTAGTAGTGTGGCATCAGAGCGGATGTTCAGTGCGGCGGGGGCCATAGTTACACCAAGGAGAACTCGCCTGTCCTTCCAAAATGTGTAAAGACTCACCTTTGTCAAGATGAATCAGGCGTGGATCAGCCAGGATTTCCACCCACCAACGCCTGATGCATCAGATTAGATCAGCCATGATGCGTCACCCAAACCTTGACAAATGAGACTATTCTTCAGGCTACCTGCCTCAGCCACTCTTATGATGCTGCCACTAGTGTTAAGTGAGCATGCCGAGCATGCCTACACTTGGGTCTACTCGGTGTGTTCGAGTGCGATGCTCGAGTATGCTAATGCGTACGATTTTGTATGCTAATGCTACGCATTGTACTCTAATGCGTACAAATTTGTATGCTAAATTAGCATACAAATTCGTACGCATTAGCATACAATGCGTAGCATTAGCATACAAATTTGTACGCATTAGTGTACAATGCGTAGCATCAGCATACAAATTTGTATGCATTAGCGTACAATGCGTAACATTAGCATTGCTAATGCTATGCATTGTGTGCTAATGCGTAGAAATTCAGTTAATTAGCGTACCTTAACGAGTGAAAGAGGAGAATTTGCGATTCTGACCTTTTCCTATGAACCCGACACCCTCCCCTCATCCGAGCAGGGGGTGCCTGGTTTTCTCCCATTGACTTACATTGTGCTCGGGTGCTCTGTAGAGCACTCGAGCATCACCAAGTGTTCTACCAGAGCACACGAGCACTTCGGTGCTCGATGAACACTAGCTGCCACCCACCTGATGCCACACATCTGCCAGCTGCTCCTTCTACCACCCAGCATCTTTACCAGTGACTAGTATTGCCACCCACCTCTCCACTCTGTCACTGACCCAATATGTAGCTTTCTGATGCTGCTGCCACATCAACAATCAGGTCTCCTCATGCTGCTACTGCTATCACCTCCAGGCTATGTTACCATGCCACGCAGTGGCCTGATGCTGTTGCTGCCGCCTCCACACGCTGTGTCCTAGCTAATTATGTATTTGTGCCACTCTACGGTATGCTGTTGCTGCTGCCGCCTCCACACGCTGTGTTCTAGCTGCCGCTACCTCCAAATTATGTAATTGTGTCACTCTACGGTATGCTGCTGCTGCCTCCACACGCTGTGTCCTAGCTGCCACAACATCCAAATTATGAGATGGTACCACTCTGTGGCCTACTCATGCTGCTGCCGCCTCCACACGCTGTGTCCTAGTTGCCGCTACCTCCAAATTATGTAATTGAGCCACTTTATGGAATACTCATGCTGCTACCGCTGCCTCCGCTCACTGTGTCCTGGCTGCCGCTACCTCCGAATTATGTAATTGTGCCACTCTGTGGCTTACTCATGCTGCTGCCGCCTCCACACGCTGTGTGCTAGCTGCCGTTACCTCCAAATTATGTAATTGTGCCACTCTGTGGCCTACTCATGCTGCTGCCGCCTCCACACGATGTCTCCTAGCTGCCGCTACCTCCAAATTATGTAATTGTGCCACTCTACGGTATGTTGCATTTAAATTTTTATGACTGCTGCTGCCTCTTCCAGGGTATGTCACTGTGCCTCTCTGTCTTATTAAAATTAGTACGACTCCTGCTGCCTCTCCCACTCTGTGGCCTTGAAATGTATTCGACTGCTGCCTCTTGCAGACGCTGTTACTGTGCCACTCTGTGGCCTTGAAATGTATTCAACTGCTGCCTCTTGCAGATGCTGTTACTGTGCCACTCTGTGGCCTTGAAATGTATTCAACTGCTGCCTCTTGCAGATGCTGTTACTATGCCACTCTGTGGCCTTTAAATATATTCGACTACTGCCTCTTGCAGATGCTGTTACTGTGCCACTTTGTGGTCTTGAAATTTGTCCGACTGCTGCTGCCTCTTGCAGCTGCTGTTACGGTGTCACTCGTTGGCCTGGTAAATTTGTCCGATTGCTGCTGCCTCTTGCAGCTGCTGTTATGGTGCCACTCGTTGGCCTAGTAAATTTGTCTGACTGCTGCTGCCTCTTGCAGCTGCTGTTATGGTGCCACTCGTTGGCCTAGTAAATTTGTCCAACTGCTGCTGCCTCTTGCAGCTGCTGTTACGGTGCCACTCGTTGGCCTAGTAAATTTGTCTGACTGCTGCTGCCTCTTGCAGCTGCTGTTATGGTGCCACTCGTTGGCCTAGTAAATTTGTCCAACTGCTGCTGCCTCTTGCAGCTGCTGTTACGGTGCCACTCGTTGGCCTAGTAAATTTGTCCGACTGCTGCTGCCTCTTGCAGCTGCTGTTATGGTGCCACTCATTGGCCTAGTAAATTTGTCTGACTGCTGCTGCCTCTTGCAGCTGCTGTTACGGTGCCACTCGTTGGCCTAGTAAATTTATCCGACTTCTGCTGCCTCTTGCAGCTGCTGTTACAGCGCCACTCGTTAGCCTAGTAAATTGATTAGAATTTTTTGGACCTTCTGCTCGGCAGCAGCATGTCACTCGTAAATTTTTGGTACGGTCTGTAGTCCTATTCCATTATTCATAGCTCAAGTGTACAGGAAACCCTGTTTGTTTTGAACACTCGAATTTTTAAATGTAAACGATTCCGGCCCCCGAGACACTCAGCGATGAGAGGCAAGAGGCAGGGGCTCCTACAGGTGGTAGCTTAGCTTCCTGCAGACCGCCAGCTCGATCTCAAGATGGAACTCCGAGCTTTCTTGGCGTACTGCGTCAATACTGACATTTTACCACAGTTGAGGCAAAGCTGGAGCCTTCACTGCACCTCCTCTGTCTTACGTTCCCGTCCGCTGGCATAACCAGCCCTGATACTTATAAGAACATATACTACAGTTGATCTTAAGCAAAAGGCCAAGAATTCTTTTTTACGGTCTGCTCTTCAGGATATGTCACCATGCCACTCTCCGGCCTGATGCTGCTGCTGCCGCCGACTCCACATGCCGTCTCCTAGCTGCCGCCACGTCAAAATTATGTAATTGTGCCACTCTGTGGCCTCCAAATTGTACTACTACTTCCACTGCTGTTGCCATTTCCAGGGTCTGTCATTCTGCTACTCTGTGGCCTACTCATGCTGCTTTCACCTGGCCACACTGTCGTCGTGCCACTTTATAGTATGCTAATGCTGCTGCCACTGTTATCTCCAACCTGTCTTGGGGGGCTCTGATTGTATAAGCGTGTAATAGAACAGGTTCTGTCAAAATCTATGTGGAATCAGTGAATTGGTGTAAAAGGCGTGCGCGATTCTAAGAGCAACGCCTGTTATGTGCGTGTCACCCTGGCTCACTAGTATTCTTTCACTACCACAGTAGACTCCCTATGCGTTTTACTGCAAGGCACAGTGTTCTACACCACTATCCAGGCTCTCTGCAGCCCAGACGTAGCCGTTTTTTAACACAATTTGCCACAAATTTATTCGGATCGAAGCAAATCTTTTCGGAAAATTCGGCGAACCAGCCGAATCGAATTTTTGAAAAATTCGCTCATCTCTAATCATCATCATCACCTTCTTCCTACTAAGACTCCTTCTTGCCCTCCGCTCCATCATGAGACATCTCAAATGGAATGTTTACCCATGAAAGAAATCTATTCTTTACCAGCAAATAGCTTTTCTACAAGCTCAACCTCCACCTGGCCTCATTGCTGGCGATGCAGTTGCTGCCGTACCATTGTAGTAGTGCTTGGTCCGAGCAGCATGGGACTAAGAGTGCTAACATCTGGCAAGGTAGCATTTTCAACCAGAATGGCTCACACATCAGGCACTTATCCACCTCCTCCACAAACACTCTCTTTCATCTTTCTTGCCCAGCCCTCAGTGTCATCTCAGAGAGAGAGTTTTCAGCACTTCAAAACAGACTAAGTTGTCCTCCGCCAGTGTCTGAAACATCACTTTTGCAAAAAGAACAAAGCCTGTATGCAGGAGGATTTTCACACTCCTCCGGCTGAGGCCAATGAATAGATCTGGCCTTGCTGATCCCCATCTTGCCACTGTTGCTATCTGTCTGCCTACCATCCTGTCTACCATAATGTTGCCTGCCTACCATCATGTTCCATATGGATGCTTCTCCCGTCATGCCACTGTCACTATCATACCACTGTTGTGACCTGCCTACCATCATTTTCCATAAGGCTGCTGCTGATTCCATCATGCCACTGCCACCTTCATGTTCCGTATAGCTGCTGCTGCCTGCCAACATGTACCATGTGGCTGCTGCTGCCGCACCACCACAGCTGCTGCTCCTTGCTACAAATCCTCTACTGCCACCACTATTAACACTACACATCTGCCACTACTACCACTGTCACTACTACTACTACTACTACTACTACTACTGCTACTACCACTACTACTACTACTACCACCACCCATAGACAGATGATCTACTGACTTGTATGTTCCGTGCTATGCTGCTTCTGCTGCCGCTACTATTGTGATCATGTGCCTCTTATTACCCTACCTTTCCCACATTCACACTGCAGTGTTGCTGCTCCAAATTAAAAGGGAGAATTTTTATAGGCTCGTTGACAACCAGCCACTTTTTCTTCTGACAATTAACACATACGGGTGTCGTATGGACAGGCATTCTCACCCTGTCAAATTACCGTATCATTTTTGGATGCTTGGTCCCCCACCCTGATAAGGGACAATTTGTGGAAGCTTTGAAATATAAAAAAGCATTACACATGTGATGGTGCAGTGTGTTTTTAACACGTTGTATGTTAAGAATGTCAAACATGCATTTACCAGTGTTCCTTAGACATGATTTACTATTGCTGTCATTTCATTCTAGAGTTTGGGGAGGGTGAGGGGAAAAGTAAAAATTAATAAACATTTTGTAAAAAAGAGATAACGTTTTCCAAAAAGGAAGACTAGACTAGGAGACTAGAAGTTGTTATATATCAATTTTCAGGGCAACTGGAGCAAATTTGGTTCGGCTCAATCCCATTCGGGTCTGAAACAAACGTTTTGAAAAATTCAGTGAACCTGAACCAAACCGAACCTCGAATGGTTTGCACACCAAATTATCTTCATTTTGACAGTGTTTCGGAGTACTGCAGTATGCCAATTTCATAAATTACTTTATTTGCTCACCTTTAAACTAGTTCAAGCTCTATGTCTTTCTTGTTCAGAGGTTCCTAAAATGATACACAATTTGCAGAACTATATTTGTGCATCTATGCCCCTTTTGATACACTCCATAATCTTATTAGCTTTCGCAACAGCTGCCTGACAGTTAATCCAATTTTTCCTTTTGGTTTTACCCAGTGGTTTCTTATTTAGTTTGTATTGATGACCCGTTTTATTTTCCTATGTGCATAAGCTTATATTTATCAGTGTTAAACCTCATTTGTCAATTCTCTACCCAAGCCTCCAATCTATCCAGATACATCTGCAGCAGTATACTTTTCTCTTTCATGCTAATTCCTTTAAAATACAGATGAACAAATGTCTTGAAATTTGTTTCATGTCCAATTTGGAAGAAATTTCATTTCTGTCTGAATTGATTCCACATGAATCAAATATGCTTCAATTGACCTGAAAATTGGTACATGGTAATCTAAGGTCTCCTTTTTTTACTACACAATTTTGCACTTTCTCTTAAACCCACCCAACATCTTTAAAGGGGTTCTGCAGTTGTTTTAAACGGATGATCTATCCTCATGTTTTATGCCTATTCATATTAGAGAGCTATGAAAACGCAACCCTTATTGGGAGCAGATGGTGTTTAAACACACAGTGTTATTGGAAAGTGGCTTGTTGGGAAAGAGTGTCAAAAGCTGTCCTACAGCTAAATATATACTGCTGAGGTAGAAATGGCCTCTGCTGTCTCCTTGGCCCCACAGAGGAGTCCCTCCTTCTACCATTTGCTTCTCCCCCCTTAAAGGGGATATGCGATGATTGCATATGGGTCCAGAGATCCGATTGCTCTGCTACATTATCTTCAGCCAGGGTGTATTTTCTGCTGCTAGTCTCTCCCTGTTACTGTCACAGCTTCTAACAGACGGTGGCAGTTGAAGGCGGCTGCTTCATACACTCAGTAGGCAGAATCCCTGTGTGATGTTGCCACCCAAAGGACATAATAATTACTTTAAAACAGGTCTGATGGGTAGTGTTTCTTCTTGCAAAGAGCACCAAAACTGGTGCAGTGAGTTTTATATGACACAAAATGCTCCCTGGTTAAAGGATGTGCAGATTAGCTGTCATCCAAGAGAAAAAAAACTGTCTCACTAGTGCATCTAGAGGAGAGATAAACACCATCACTTGCACACTAAGCCAGCTGTACAGGTGGCATGCATACCCCTGGGTAGCATGATGAGTATGAGTGTTAACTGTGAAAATATTAACTACTGTACAAAGCGTTAAGAGCCCATAAAAATTTTTTTTTGCTCTTGCCAGTTTTATATTTGGAATAGAATGACATGGACAATTTAGATTATGTTTTAGCACGCGATCATCTTCAAATCCAGCTATTAGACCAACCAGAAATCATTTGGGAAAGTCTTAATCATCTTTGACCATGCCAGCATGTAAGAGGGATATCTTTTCCCATTCAATTCAAGACTTAGGTTTCAAAGTTAAACAGATTGCACTGACCTCTCTGGGTCTCATGTAGTTATCTAACCCAGTGTCATGCTGGGCTTTAAATGAGATTTTCCAGTGCAGATTCAATATTAAGAGTTTAAAACTCCCATTTAGTGAACAAGGGTTCTTAGAATTCTGTTGAAATAATTTCTCCTGAAATCCAACATGTCACAAAAGGCTCAACATTTGTACCTTTGTGGTAAACCAAAGGGGCTTGCCTATTGATTTTTGTCGAGGGGGAATATGTTTTGGCTTTTATTAATTCTACTTTCCTTTCACTAAAGGACATTTTAAGGCATACTAGGACATTGTGAATTCTGAAAAAACAATTAGTAAAATATTTTCATTTGCAAAAAAAAAAAAAAAGCAAAACGTAAATATGTTTAATACAACTGTTAAATTAGCAAAAAAAAAAAAGAAAATGTAACAAATTATAGAGTGATCAAAATAACATTAAAACCACTGACAGCTGCAGCAAATAACACTGGTTATCAGCCTGTCATATATTAGGCAACAAGTGAACAGACAGTCCTTGAAGGTGATATGGTAGAAGTAGTAAAAATAGACAAACGTAAGGACAATTAGGTACTGCTCTTTTATGATGTTAACACTTTACTGCTTGTGGAAAGGGTTAATTGCCTCCAGCACCAACCACACTTTCAGACAGACTTGCCATCCAATTCTAAAATCTGCACCCCTTAGCCTGATAAATGCATAAAGGGTTAATGAGAATGGAATGACATACCCGAGGGAGTCTCAGGAAGGACTGCTACTACAATCCTGTCTATTCACAACTATTGGGAAAATCCTATGTAACATACTTCCAAACTGTGCGTTTAGAAAACTTTGAATTGGCAATGAATCCAAATTTCCTAACGTTTCGTAGTAACAAATCAGCTTTTCCTAAAATGTAGGCTGCACATGTTACAAAGTCAAAATAAGAAGATTGGGAATGCAAGATCACCCACAATGCCGTGCAGCCAGCAAATCCACAGATAGTCATCTCCTATGATGTCACAGCCCTATAAAACCCTCATCCTGCGCAGTCTCCGCCATTGTGCTGTGAGCTGAGCACAGTAAGAGATGTGACAAGCGTTCATGCGATAGGATCAGTGTTGCTGAAAATGATTAATACAAAAATATTGGAAAAGGGAGAGTGCAGGGCGACTTATTTTGCCTCAGTTTTATTTATTCCTACATTTTTTTTATTCCTACATCAGACGTAATTGTAATTAAAGGGAACCTGTCATCTCCAAAACACCCCCTGAACTAGAGTAAGAGATGTATATTGTAAGGGATGTTGAAATGTTCCCACAGCGTTCAGTTTGTGGCAAAACTTATTCCGGCCGCCACAGTGCCGGATGACTCATGTCAGGCTCACAGTACAACAATTGTGAGCGGGGCTCGTTAGTGCAGATCTAGTTTGGGGTCTGTCAGTTTAGATCCAGGTTCTCCACTCCTGATGAAATCCCACCATGTCCGGTGATAGAAACGCGTCGAGTGATATGGATCTTCATAGTAACATGTGTATGCACTAACTTTGAGGGGGTTGTGGAGGTTAGCGTGACCGTATAGTAGGATACAGGGGTTGGAGCATTTTTGCCAAGCCCACACCCCACGGTTGCTGTCAGGGTATAGGACCACATTTAGTGGCTTACAGATTTTTTTTAGCCGCAATATGGGGTCCTGTTCCTTTTGCTAATCATATAGTGCCTCTCTCAGTGGCTGGGAAGGGACTGATCTCTGTCAAAATCAAGCAATCTGGAGACCACAGCAACGGAGGATTACATACCCCTCATACCTCCACATAATTTCCCTCTTTTTTATATATGTTTCCTTAATTCCGCTATATGTTGGAGTACATTGGTACTGAGAACTCCACAGCGAATAAGGAGGCACTCTTGGGATCAGTTGGGATTGGCATCTAAGACTACATTTGTTCTATGTTTGGATGCCCTCGACTGATCCTAGCCTGAAACAGAGTTATATTGGGTTTTAATAGTATCTTCATTAAAATATGTATTTATTTAAGCAATTTTTTCAGGCAGTAAATCATGCAAAACTGACCCATGTACTTCATTCTCTAGGTCCCTACAATTACAAAGATACCCCATATGTATAGGTTTTTTATGTTTAAATAGTGTAAAAATAAATTTTAATTTTGAAAAAATATTTTTTTTTCTTACATCGTCATATTCTGACCCCTATAACTTTTTTATAGTTAAATCTACTGAGCTGTCAATCCATAGTTTTTATTAATACCATTTTGGAGTGTGTGTGACTTTTTGATCACATTTTACTTTTTTTGGTATGGGCCTTTTTGGTCACGGTGATACCCGTGATGTTTATATTTATTGTTATTTAGGTATTTATTTTTTAATTATACGGAAAGGGGTGATTTAAACTTTTATATATTTTTTATTTTTTATATTTTTGTAACATTTTTGTAAATGTTTTGTGATTATTTTAAGGCTCATATATGAGCATATAGATAATGTTTTTTAATTTTTCATTTTGATCTATCAGGGATTTTTAAAACTCCAATTTAAGTGGTTTTTCTCATTTCTTATCCTGGTCTGCCATCTGGTGGCAAAAATATGAATTGCTGCTTCAATGCTGTAAGCCTCGTCAGCGAGTTTTACAGCGTTCAGCTAGAGGGCAGATGCCCCGATTGGCCACATGGGGCATCTGTAGGACACCCAGAAGCATGTGCTTCCGGTTTTAGCTCAATTAAATGCCATGATCTCACGTGATTACAGCATCTAATGCCTTTAAATACCACGATCAGCAATATTGCCGGTTGTGGTATGTAGCCCCAGGTCTCTGCTATTTGAAACAGCAGAGACTTGCCTGCCATGACGCCCGCCACACGTGCGAGCTGGCGTCATGTTCCCACATCGCTCCAGCGCTGTACATGTACGGCGCTGGTAGTGTAAGGGTTAAAGGTGCCATGGGGCCATTAACAATGAAAACCAACTATACAGTGTAGTCTTCATTATTAAATGAAAGGTAGCTGCTGGCTAATTGGCCACATGGTTCTTCACCACAGCATGGTTGTAACCTGCCTGCAGCACAGCATATACGTGTGGCCATATCCTAAGGCAGGGGGCCTGGGTATACCTGAATTTTAGCGATTATTGACAAATTCATTTGTAACAAATCAAATTTCTTGGCTAACTTCAACTAAGTTGCCGAATCAAATTTTTCAAACTTTCGCTCATCTCTAATTAAAAGCATGGTTTAATAAGTATAGTAAATATGTAGGTTGTGGGGAAAATGTCTTCATATATGCGCTAGCTGAATTTTTTTTTAAAAAAGAGTGCATTTTTTCTTCAATCTAAATGTTACACATATATTCACTGTGTTCTTCTCTACTGCTCAGATACGTTTTTATGCTTTAGCAAGCTCTAAAACTAGCTCCTTACAACATATTTTATATGTATTTCAAGTTTTTCTACAGCTGCAGCATTATGCAGTGTTTCTGTACTGTAGCTTATACAAAATGAAAATCATTTTGGTTGTGGTTTTACACGGACTAGCATTCCTTTCATACATAATAGAAACTAAGTAATGGATGCACTATATTCCTTAAAACAGTTTCATATATTCAAAATTCCCTGTTAAGCACATAGATAGGTAGCAGAATCATAGTGTGAATTAAAGGGCTTTTCCAGATTTATGTAACTAAACCTATCCTTTGTATAATTTTCCCTTTTTCTAGGGGAAACATCACAGTTTGCTTTAATGTCCACCCTTGAGATCAGCAGCTCAAATGTCTCTCCTGTCTTGATAGATTGCAGTGATTTACCAGTAAACAGTGATCCCTCAAGATACAATGGCCTCAGAATAGAAAATTTTCAACATACAATGGTCTTTTCTGACCCATCGTAAGTTGAAACTAGACTTCATCGTAAGTTGAAACACGTACAATACCTCAGACTCAGATCCAACCAACCAAGGTCACTTCTCTGGTAAAATAGCTGGATTAGTTGCTAGTTAGCAGCTGTTCTTGACTGTTATATGTAAGGACTTGTTTTATCTGTCTTAGTTATCTGCTTATTTTTCTTAAATCTTCATTTTCTCTTATCTTGAATGACATTTGGGGCTTTGGAACCGATTACTCAACTTACAATGCTTTCAACATACAATGGTCCTCCTGGAACCAATTAATATTGTATCTTGAGGGACCACTGTTTTGCGGGTAAAATTTATAACATGAATCCAGGCTGTTTAGCTATTAAACGATTAAAGGAGTTTTCTAAGATTTTAATACTGATGACCTATCCTCTGCATACAGTAGGTCATCATTATCTGATCGGTGGGAGTCCAACACTCAAGACCTCTGTCAATCAGCTGTTTGAGAAGGAACCAGCATTCCTGTGAGCACCATGGCATTCTCTCTGCCTTTCCTAGGCCGAGTGATGACACATTCATGCATCACGTGGACTAGCTGCAGCTCATCCCCATTTAAGTGAATGGGGCTGAGTACAATACCAAGAACAGCCACTGTACAATGTACGGCACTGTGCTTGGTAAGCTGTGAGAAGGCATTGGCGCCCACAGGAGTGCAGCTGCCTTCTCAAAACAGCTCATCAGTAGGGGTCCCTGGTGTCACCTACAATAAGATACTGATAATTCCAGAGGATAGGTCATCAGTATAAAAGTCCTGGAAAACCCTTTTAACTCAAAAGGTTTTTCAGGAAGTAAAATGTTGATGACCTATGCTTAAGATAGGTCATCACTAGAGATGAGCGAACACTAAAATGCTCGGGTGCTTGTTATTCGAGACGAACGTCTCCCGATGCTCGGGTGCTTGTTTCGAGTAACAAACCCCATTGAAGTCAATGTGAGACTCGAGCATTTTTGCAGGGGACCAAGGCTCTACCTAGGGAAGGCTGGGTGAAAACCTAGAAACATCAGAAAATGATGGAAACACCACGGAAATGGACAGGAAACAGCAGGGGCAGCATGCATGGATGCCTCTGAGGCTGCCTAATCCCACCATTACCCCAAATTCTCAGGCAACAGCCTGGTGGTTAACCTCATGGCAATTGTGCTTACCCAGACCAAGAAAGGCGAGGCACATACCCATCACATGTTAGGGAAGCACCCAACTAAGTGCAAAGAAAAATTGTTTAGAGAGAGGGCCTGTAGGTGGAACTCCGGAAAAATTGTTTGGATAGAGGGCCTGTAGGTGGAACTCCGGAAAAATTGTTTGGATAGAGGGCCTGTAGGTGGACCTCCCGAAAAATTGTTTAGACAGAGGGCCTGTAGGTGGACCTCCGGAAAAATTGTTTGAAGAGAGGGCCTGTAGGGGGCCCTCCTGAAAAATTGTGGTAAAAGAGTGCCAGTTAGACCTCTAAAAAATGGCGTTTTTTTGGTCAGCGTTAGGCAAAGACAACAAAGAGGAGTAGGAGGAGTAGAGAAGAGGAATCGGATACATAAGTAATGTTAATCTTTAGCTGCTTTCCCCTGGAGGAGATTTGAATTCCGGTGAAATCCAGGCTTTGTTCATTTTAATAAGCGTCAGCCTGTCAGCGCTGTCAGTTGACAGGCGTGTACGCTTATCGGTGATGATGCCACCAGCTGCACTGAATACCCGCTCTAACAGCACGCTAGCGACAGGGCAGGCCAGAACCTCCAAGGCGTACAGCGCCAGTTCAGGCCACGGGTCCAGCTTTGAAACCCAGTAGTTGTATGGAGCAGAGTGATCGCTACGGACGTTGGTATGGTCAGCTAGGTACTCCCTCACCATCTTTCTGTACAGCTCCCCCCTACTCTGCCTAGACTGGGGACAGGTGTCAGTGTCTTGCTGGGGTGACATAAAACTGGCAAAGGCCTTGGAGAGCGTTCCCCTGCCAGTCCTGGACAAGCTGCCTGCTCGCCTCCTCTCCCCCGCTACTTGGCCCACAGAACCGTGCCCTCTGCCGCTAGCGGCATCAGATGGGAAGGATTGTTTCAGCTTGTGCACCAGGGCCTGTTGATATTGATTCACTCTCATACTCCTTTCCTCTACAGAGAAGAGAGTGGAAAGGTTCTGCTTGTACCATGGGTCCAGGAGAGTGAACACCCAGTAATCGGTGTTTGAAAAAATTCTTCTAACGCGAGGGTCATGGGATAGGCAGCCTAACATGAAGTCTGCCATGTGCGCAAGAGTCCCAACACGCAAGAATTCCCTCTCCTCACTGGCCTGACGCTCCATTTCCTCCTCCTCCTCCAAGTCCTCCTCTTCAGCCCATACACGCTCAAGAGTTAAGGACTGAGCACTGGTACCCTCTTCTGTCTCGCCGACATTCTCCTCCTCTTCCTCCTCCTCCTCATCCCCCTCCTCTGATACACGCTGAGAAAGAGACCGGAGGGTGCTCTTGCTATCAAGCGACGTATCTTCCTCCACCGTCTCTTGTGACAAGCGCAAAGCATCCGACTTCATGCTGAGCAGTGAGTTTTTCAACAGGCAAAGCAGCGGGATGGTGAGGCTGATAATGGCGGCATCGCCGCTGACCATCTGTGTTGACTCCTCAAAGTTGGTCAACACCTGGCAGATATCAGACATCCACGTCCACGCCTCATTGTAGACTTGAGGAATCTGAGTGACCTGACTACCAGTTCTGGTGGAAGTTGACATCTGGCAGTCTACAATCGCTCTGTGCTGCTGGTAAACTCTGGATAACATGTTTAATGTCGAATTCCATCTTGTGGGCACGTCGCACAACAGTCGGTGAGCGGGCAGTTGTAGACGGCGCTGCGCTGCCCTGAGAGTGGCAGCATCTGTGGTCGACTTGCGGAAATGCACATAGATGCGGCGTACCTTGGTGAGCAAATCAGACAGATTGGGGTATGTCTTGAGGAACCGCTGAACTATTAGATTGAACACGTGGGCCAGGCATGGCACATGTGTCAGTCTGCCGAGTAGCAGAGCCGCCACCAGGTTATGCCCGTTGTCACACACAACCATGCCTGGCTTGATGTTCAGCGGTGCCAGCCACAGATCGGTCTGTGCTGTGATGCCCTGTAACAGCTCTTGGGCGGTGTGCCTTTTGTCACCTAAGCTCAGCAGTTTGAGCACCGCCTGCTGGCGCTTACCCACGGCACTGCTGCTGCGCTTCGAGCTACCGACTGAAGGCGCCGTGCCCATGGATAGTAATTCGGAGGAGGAGGTGCAAGAGGAGGAGGGGTAGGAGGAGGCAGTACGTGAGCGACCCCAGGGTCAGTCTCGGTCCCAGCCTCCACCGAGTTAACCCAATGTGCCGTCTGTGATATATAGTGTCCCTGCCCGGCAGCACTTGCCCACGTGTCCGTGTTTAGGTGGACCTTCTCAGAAACAGCGTTGGTCAGGGCACGGATGATGTTCTGTTACACGTGCTGGTGTAGGGATGGGATGGCACATCGGGAAAAATAGTGGCGGCTGGGGACCGAATACAAAGGAGCAGCAACTGCCATGAGATTGCGAAAAGCCTCGGTCTCTACCAGCCTATAGGGCAGCATCTCTAGGCTCAGCAATTTGGAGATGTGGACATTGAGGGCTTGGGCATGTGGGTGGGTGGAACTGTATTTCCTCTTGCGCTCAAGCGTCTGCTGTAAAGACAGCTGAACGCTGCGCTGGGACACATTGGTGGACGCTGTGGAGGATCATGGAGGCGAAGGTGTGGTTTTCCGGCGGGAGGCGCTCGTGCCGGAGTACTGGGCAGGGGGTTGACTAGCAGAGGCAGCAAGTGACACGGGAAGGAGCAGTGGTTTGACCCGCAGGAGGTGAACAGCCTTGGTTCCATTGAGTGGGGTGTTTAGCACTCATATGCCTGCGTATGCTGGTGGTGTTTAGGCTAGTAGTGGTAGCACCCCTGCTGATCCTGGTGTGGCACAGGTTGCACACCACAGTCCGTCGGTCATCCTCACTTTCTTTAAAGAACTTCCAGACTTGCGAACATCTAGGCCTCGCCACGGGAGCTTCACTACGTGAAACAGTTGCTTCTGATGCACCAGCTCTGGCCCTGCTTCTCCCTCTAGCCACACCACTGCTTCTTCCAACCTGTTCTGGTGCAGCACTCGCCTTCGCCTCAGAAGCACTGTCTTCACTCGGCTTAATAACCTAGCTTGGGTCAGTCACCTCGTCAGCCTCCGATTCCTCAGTCTGCTCCCCCCTCGGACTTCCTGCCCTGACAACAACTTCACCACTGTCTGACAACTGTGTCTCCTCATCGTCCAACACCTCTTTACACACTTCTTCCACTAAGTCAACATTGTCATCATCATCATCACCCACAGACTGCGACAATTGGAAAACTTGGGCATCGGGAAAGAGGTCAGCAGCAACCTGAGAAGTGGTTTGTGACTCTGGGAAGGGTCCAGAAAACAGTTCCTCAGAGTATGCCGGATCGCATTCCAAATTTTCCTGGGAGGGGGCAGATTGGGGGGAAGGAGGTTGAGGTGGAGGAGCCAGAGGAGTGCTCCCTTGGGTAACGTGGGTGGACTGCGTGGAAGACTGACTGGTGGTCAAATTACTTGAAGCATTGTCCGCAATCCACGACATCAACGGTTTGCACTGTTGTGGTTTCAACAGTCCTCTACCACGTGTCCCTGTAAGTTGAGACATGAAGCTAGGGAGTGTAGTTCTGCAGCGTTCCCCTGCTCCTTCATCAGCAGGTACTGTCTCACACTGCCCAGGACCACGGCCTCTGCCCCCTGCAGTAATTGAATGCCCACGCCCACGCCCTCGTCCTCGACCCTTAGCCCTGGGGTTCAACATTTTCTGTATATAAGTGTATTATATAAAAAAACAAAACAAATGGGCCTGCAGTACTGAAACCCACAAACGTGTTCAATCTGAACAAGAAAATATATAGGTGGATAAGTTAGAGCAAAATTACGTATGTTATTTCGTACCGTGCAGTATGGAGCAATTACACTGAAACTATTAGATTAGGCAGACTTGGTCTGCTTAATTGCAACCCAGACAAATGTCGCACAGAGATTTTTGTAATGTAGCTGTATAAGTGACAGCAAAAGACCTTTTTTACTGACGTGACGTACAGAATGGGTCACCTGTAGAGATGAGCGAGCATACTCATCCGAGCTTGGTGCTCGTTCGAGTATCACGTTACTCGTAAGTGCTCGCTGCTCGGACGAGTATCTCGCCATGCTCGAGGAAATGGCAACTTCTGCATTTTGCATTTTTGGCGCCTATAAACTCAGCCAATCACAAGCCAGGAGACTCTGCGGTACACCCAGCATCACGTGGGGCCCTTACATGTCGATAGCAGAGGTTGGCTGGCCTGATCAGGTGACCCTGGAATATACTAGTGACTGCCCGCGGTGCTTGGCTCAGATGCTGTCTGGATGTCGTTAGGGATAGATCTGCTGCGTTTCAGGGAGAGTGTTAGTGCCTGCATTTAGTTCTTTGTTAGGCAGGAGTGATCTCACAAGAACCCAACAGCCCTTCTAAGGGCTACAAGAATTTTTTTTTTGTCTCCTGGCTTGGCTGGCTGGCTGGCACTAGTAGTGCAGCTATCGCCATGTATAACCCTTTTTTTTTGTTATATCTCAGTGATACAAATCCATTTCATAGAGCAGTGTGGAACCATTCTGTGTGTCACAGTTCAGCTGTCCACTCACTACAATCCGTATTTTCTGTCCAGGTGACACATTCAGTACGTCACTTAATTAAACAAGGTCTTTTGCTCTCACTCATACAACTAGATCACAAAAATCTCTGTGCGATATGTGTCTGGGTTGCAGTCAAAATAGCCACCGTCAGCAGGGGCTAAGTTAGGTCTCTGATAGTTTCGGTACGTCACGTTAAAAAAAAAAAACTAAACTAAAAAAAAAATATTAAAAAAATATAAATATAAAAAAAAAATATTTTTTTTTGTTTTAGCTCAGTGATACAAATCCAATTCACACAGCTGCGTGGAACCATTCTGTGTGTCACAGTTAAGCTGTCTACTCACTACAATCCGAATTTTCTGTCCAGGTGACACATTCTGTACGTCACATAATTAAACAAGGTCTTTTGCTCTCACTCATACAGCTAGATCACAAAAATCTCTCTGCGACATTTGTCTGGGTTGCAACTAAGCAGACCAAGTCTGCCTAATCTAATAGTTTCCGTGTAATTGCTCCATACTGCACGGTACGTAATAACATACGTAACTTTGATCTAACTTATACACCTATATATTTACTTGTTCAGACTGAACAAGTTTGTGGGTTTCAGTACAGCAGGCCCATTTATTTTTTGTTTTTTTATATAATACACTTATATACAGAAAATGTTGAACCCCAGGGCTAAGGGTCGAGGACGAGGGCGTGGGCGTGGGCATTCAAATACTGCAGGGGGCAGAGGCCGTGGTCCTGGGCAGTGTGAGACAGTACCTGCTGATGAAGGAGCAGGGGAACGCTGCAGAACTACACTCCCTAGCTTCATGTCTCAACTTACAGGGACACGTGGTAGAGGACTATTGAAACCACAACAGTGCAAACCGTTGATGTCGTGGATTGCGGACAATGCTTCAAGTAATTTGTCCACCAGTCAGTCTTCCACGCAGTCCACCCACGTTACCCAAGGGAGCACTCCTCTGGCTCCTCTACCTCAACCTCCTTCCCCCCAGTCTGCCCCCTCCCAGGAAAATTTGGAATGCGATCCGGCATACTCTGAGGAACTGTTTTTTGGACCCTTCCCAGAGTCACAAATCACTTCTCAGGTTGCTGCTGACCTCTTTCCCGATGCCCAAGTTTTCCAACTGTCGCAGTCTGTGGGTGATGATGATGATGATGACAATGTTGAGTTAGTGGAAGAAGTTTGTAAAGAGGTGTCGGACGATGAGGAGACACAGTTGTCAGACAGTGGGTGAAGTTGTTGT
>ONZH01000062.1:0-34774 GCA_900303285.1 Rhinella marina | reverse complement strand
CCCAAGTGCAGTTACAAAACCATCAAGCGCTACAAAGAAACTGGCTCACATGAGGACCGCCCCAGGAAAGGAAGACCAAGAGTCACCTCTGCTGCGGAGGATAAGTTCATCCGAGTCACCAGCCTCAGAAATCGCAGGTTAACAGCAGCTCAAACTCACGGAAAAAAAAGTGGTCTCAAATGGCAGAACATGCTCAAAAACCCCGATGCTGTAGCGCATGTATAAACGGGGGAGCAAATCCCGCACATGTGGCCCGCTGCCGAACGTAATCCCCAGCAAAAAATACATACAATGGAGGATGCCTGCAGCGGACCACATGTACCACAAAAACATCCTACACAGGGTAGACAAATGTGCGGATGTGACAATCTACATAGAAAAACAATTCACAGAAAATGGTGCACTACAGCGGAAAATGAAGTTGACAATATATGGCTAAACCCTCACTCTGATGTTAAAATGAGACTTTCGCCAGTATATCCTTATATCAAAGACATACCGGAGCCCAAGCACCGCGTCAAGGTATCTCAGTTGGCACGGGACCTAACGCTATCCCTACTATGGTATAGGTGATGACAGATAGGTGCATGAGGTCCGAGACACAGCGACCAGCTCCCAGTTACCTCCAGCGTGAAATCACACATACGATGGGAGGGGGGGGCGGAGGCTGTATTTCCCACATTGCCCTGATGTGTAGGATATATATATTGGGTGGGGGGCCCAGTTCTGGATTCACTATGGGGCCCCTCGATTTCTATGTACGCCCCTGCATTCAGCACCATATGTCAGTATCTTTCTGTAGCTGTATTTTTCTGCAGTAGTAGTAAATGGTTAGTTATATGAAAATGATTACTCCATTACCACCCTGGACCGTAGCCTTCTTATATAGATGAGTTGCATTTGCTCTGTGTCTCTCCAGTTCTTT
This sequence comes from Rhinella marina, assembly GCA_900303285.1. Lineage (NCBI taxonomy): Eukaryota > Metazoa > Chordata > Amphibia > Anura > Bufonidae > Rhinella > Rhinella marina. The sequence goes on along the minus strand of ONZH01000062.1, from coordinate 33,849 downwards.
TTGTCTTTACTGCGACCTCGATCCACTCCAACTTGGTGTTCTCCATGTGGCGTCCCATGTGGTTGTATATTGCATTTCCCAGCTTGAATCTCCCGCTACTCCTACGGTCCACTTGCAATGTAAGGCTTTTATATCCGTTACTGGCAGCTGGTATTTATTCTGGCATCAGAGATTTTAACTGGAGATAGTCATTTCTATTTCATCTTGTAACCAGGTTACAGCCCAGACACGTTTCGGAGCTTACATGCTCCTTCTTCAGTGGATTTGCATAAAGATCTCTTAATTTGGCTTTTCATATCCTCCTTAATTGCATAGGCGGTGTTTTGACATCCTGCTATTCCTAATTTCCAGACCGGAATATGCATTCCTTAAAACTGGTTGCGAATATTGCAGATGGCTGACATATAGAAAAACTCTGTATACAGGATACAGAGTTCTCAGATGCCTCAGCATCAAGGTTCTTGTATCCTGCAAAGGTTGCTAATTTTTATGCTTGTGTTTCTGTGTACCCATGCTCGTATTCCTGGATTAGGCTACCCGTTCTATCCCTGCCTGCTTGCCTTCACTCTCCTGTTGCCGACCTGGATTGCCTGACCTGTACCTGTGCTGCCTACAGTCATCAATTGTTGCTTCACCTCCAATATACCACAACCTGAATCAAAACCTCATCCAGGCTCCACAATTGTATTCACATGATCCACTCGGTCATCTCAGTCTTGTTCAGAAATTATTTGTGAGAAATAAATAATCCTCACTCTTTAGAAGTTTTGCTTGTGTTTTTCATATGTATAAATCACTATAATGCATAGTAATCCTGAAAGCGCTGAACTGATCGCTACCCCATGCTGCGCCACATTTCGGGGGTCACGCCCCTTAATCATTCGTGCCTGTAGGTTGTAACCATGCGCTTTAAATACAACCTCTTTCCATTATCATGATTTCACATTTACACATAGCCATTTTAGATCATGCCATCTATGTTTCATTTCATAACAGTTTTCAACAATGTAGTTTCACTATATTTATTTTCCTTTGTTTCACCTTGCATTTGCCTCTTGCATTTCCATATATCGTCTAATATTGGATTTATGTTGTTTAGTTGTACCCTTATTTCTCTTGTGGTCTGTCCAATATACCGTAAACTACATGGACATTGGATGCCATAAACAATATTTTATGTCAAACATTTAGAAAAATGGCGCATTGGAATTTTATATATCTGTCTCGGTGATACATCGAATCTCCTTGTAGAATGGAGTTGTAGTTGGTGCAGGATAAGCATGGGAAGGTTCCTTTTCTTTCTTGCAGCTAAAAATGTCTGTTTATTGTTCTTTTTTGTTGTTCTAATGTTGTTCAACTTGCAGAATAACAGGCCGAACTGGATGGACAGATGTCTTTTTTCTGCCTTATAAACTATATTACTATGTAATGTTGCCTCTAATAAGTGCATTTACTACAGTTCTACCTCAACAATATGAAAAACTAGGTCTTTCTTTAAATAAATTGCCATATTTTTTGTCATGTTTTAATATTCCCCAGTTTTATTTATAGCATTTTTTATGAGAACTACTTGCCTCTCATATGCCCCTATATACATGCAGCAATTGTCCTTGGTCTTTCTTTCTTTTCTGACTAAACCTTCACGTGGAATTTTGTCTACTTCACTACTGATGTGTTTGATCAGTCTCTGTGGGTTACCGCGATTAGGGAATTTTTTAGCTAATGTTTTTTATGTTTATCATACTCATAATCTGATGATGATGCATTTTGCTCTAATAAACTGACCTTTTGGTATATTTTTAACCACATGTGAGATGTGATGACTAGAATATAACTGTGTATTATTTCCATCAGTCGGCTTAGTGTATAATGTTGTATTAAATCTCCCATTATCTCCTTTCTCGATCTCTACATCTAGAAACTGTACAGTATAAGGATGACAGAGCAACTGAAATTTTATCATTTCATGGCAAGAATTGAGATAGTCGATGAATTCCATCAGTGACTGTTCAGTACCTGTGAGGAGTAGGTCAGGGGGACACAAATGACACAGACAAAGTGAGGCCCTGACACTCCTCCCAAACCACTGTCCCTGCCTTTTGGGAGAACCCGGCTCCTTAACAGGCTGGCCCCAACCGAAGACTGCAATTACACTGAAGAAAGTGGAACACGAGCCAAACAACCAAAACAAAACACAAGCAGGAAAAAAACCTAAACAGGTCAGGAACTGAAGGGGTAAAAGGTAAAGGAACCAAGCAAGGAATAAACAGAGGAGAACACCAAAGCTAGGTAACAGTAACAGAAACCAGGGAAAAAGGTACAGAGTCACAGGAATACCGGATAAACATGGAGTAGCTAGCTTAGGCACAAGGCTCTATAGCAGGCACAGATGAATAGCGAGTGTGAAACTAAATAGTGGCTAGAGTCCCAGCCTCAAGGCGTGATAGGAGCAGGGATCCCAGCCACACCCTTGAATGGACCAAAATTACTGGCAGGGATGCCTGCCAGTAAAACTAGCAAAACTAGCCAAATCTTTAACCCTTAAGGACCCTAAGTGTCACAAGAGGATTTTCTGGCTTGCACTCGGGATGAGCGCCGCATTGCGTCAGGACATGGGAACGCCCGCACCCGCCCAACATCCGCTGGAGGGCCGCAGCACCCCTGAATCCTGACAGTACCTTTCCATAATAAAAATATATCATCCACCTAGCGTAGCCATGTGGACGATGCCTCTAATTTTCCATTATTGAAAATATATTTATTCTCAAATGCTGCCATGAAAATGTTTGCAAAACTTGTTCCCCTCGGGAAAGTTTATCCCCATCATCAGGGGTACTGTGAAGAACGAGGGGCTCACTTAGACAAAGCTCTTAGAGGAGGTAGGACATGAAGCACAGTGGTTTGTGACAACATGCAGATATTATTATCACATGTTATCTCTTTTTTGGACTAATTCCTGTTTGTTTGGGGTCTTTTGGCCTTACCAATACTGATCAATTACTGACAAAAATCCTAACCGTGTGCAGGTGGATCCGTTTTTTGGGGGTTGTTCTTCAAAAAACATTGATGTGAACATAAACTTACTGCTGACACCCTCTCCACTCTTTCATGGGGCCACTACTTGTTCAGTGCCTTGCAAAATTATTCTGCCCCCTGGAACTTTTCAACCTTTTGCCACATTTCAGGCTTCAAATAAAAAGATATAACATTCTAAATTTTTGGTGAAGAATCAACAAGTGGGTCACAATTATGAAGTGGGACGGAATTTATTGGATCATTTAAACTTTTTTTGTAATAATAAAACTGAAAAGTTGTGCGGGAAAAATTGTTAGGCCCATTTCCTTTCAGTTCAGAAAATTCACTCCAGAAGTTGATTGAGGATCTCTGAATGATCCAATGTTGTCCTAATTGACTGATGAAGAGAAATAGAATCCACCTGTGTGTAATCAAGTCTCGGTATAAATGCACCTGCTCTGTGATAGTCTCAGGGTTCTGCATCATGAAGACCAAGGAACACACCAGGCAGGTCCCTGATACTGTTGTGGAGAAGTTTAAAGCCGGATTTGGATACCAAAATATTTCCCAAGCTTTAAACATCCCAAGGAGCACTGTGCAAGCGTCATATTGAAATGGAAGGAGACTGAACGGAAGGAATCAGACCACTGCAAATCTACCAAGACCCGACCGTCCCTCTAAACAAGGAGAAGACTGATCAGAGATGCAGCCAAGAGGCCCATGATCACTCTGGATGAACTGCAGAGATCTACAGCTGAGGTGGGAGAGTCTGTCCATAGGATAACAATCAGTCCAGCACTTCACAAATCTGCCCTTTATGGAAGAGTGGCTAGAAGAAAGCCATTTCTCAAAGATATCCATAAAAAGTCTGGTTTACAGTTTGCCACAAGCCACCTGGGAGACACCAAACATGTGGAAGAAGGGGCTCTGCTCAGAGGAAACCAAAAGCCAACTTTTTGGAAACAATGCAAAACGATATGTTTGGCATAAAAGCAACACAGCTCATCACCCTGAACACACCATCCCCACTGTCAGACATGGTGGTGGCAGCATCATGGTTTGGGCCTGCTTTTCATCAGCAGGGACAGGGAAGATGATGGATGGAGCCAAATACAGGACCATTCTGGATGAAAAGACCTGAGACTAAGACGGAGATTTATCTTCCAACAAGACAATGATCCCAAACAGAAAGCAAAATCTACGATGGAATGGTTCAAAAATAACCGTCTCCAGGTCTCAGAATGGCCGAGTCACAGTCCAGACCTGAATCCAATGGAGAAGATGTAGAAAGAGCTGAAAACTGCTGTTCACAAACACTCTCCATCCAACCTCAAAGAGCTCCAGCTGTTTTGCAAGGAAGAATGGGCAAGAATTTCAGTCTCTAGATGTGCAAAGCTGATAGAGACATACCCCAAGAGACCGCAGCTGTAATCGCAGCAAAAGGTGGCGCAACAAAGTATTAATGCAAGGGGGCAGAATAATTTTGCACGCCCCACTTTTCAGTTTTATTATTACAAAAAAGTTTAAATGATCCAATAAAAACAATTGTGACCCACTTGTTGATTCTTCACCAACAATTTAAAATGTTATATCTTTTTGTTTTAAGCCTGAAATGTGGCAAAAGGTTGAAAAGTTCCAGGGGGACGAATACTTTTACAAGGCACTGTATCAGTGTTTAACAGAGTAGGTTCTTTAGCAATATATGTGGAATCAGCTGACGATGGTGTAAAAACAAATCCCTCTTTCACTCTATAGTACAATCTTGGGCCACTGCATGGTTAAGTACATAATACCTGGTGCTAACATTGGCTGGTAAGGCTGAGTCCACACTTTAGTTATTTGCTCAGTTTTTGACTCGTAACTGTCCAAATGTGTGAAGTGTGAACTGACTCTAAGAGTGACGCCTGTCACCTGCTTGTACTGATGCACAGTAACTGTTTCGCCACAGCGGACTACCTATGACCATTTCTGCGATACACAGTCACGTAGATCAAGATAAAGGTTCATGTAGGCCAGGAAATAGCTGATTTATGATGTGCTTTGAGATAAATTAATATGGGTCAAATCTAATTTTTTGGAAAAAAAAGTGAATCAAAACTTCATTAATCGTTTGTTAATGACAGAGGAGATTTGAACTCTGCAGAAAGATGGAGTCAGCAGAGTGTAGATAACTATCATTCACTTTGGTTCTCAGCACTTGGCGACCCCCACTCTGTAGCTTTACATGGCTTCCTCTTCATAGCTGAGTATGTTCGCGTTATTGGTCCCGTTTGTAACAGAATATAACAGAATTCCCAGATGGAAAGCAAAATGTAAGCTTTTAAGAAGAATTCAGTTTTGATCCATCATAATAGAAATCTATGGGCAAGCATCACAGATCTGTCTTGTTTCCATTATGCTCGACGGACAAAGAGTCTTGTCAAGTATATCAGAAACCAGATGGATCCGTTATACTTGCCCATAAACTTCTATTATGACAGATCAAAAGGGAATACCTGTTAACCCTTAAGATACTGAATTTTTTTTCTTTTTTTCTTTTTTGCATTTTTATTTTTCTTCCCTATCTTCCTTAATCGATAACTTTTTTTTTTTATTTTTTTGTTCGCATAGCTGTATGAGGGCTTAGTTTTTGTGGGACAAGTTGTACTTTCTAACTCCACCATTTAATATGTCATACATTGTAGTGGGAAGCGGGGGAAAAAATTCCAAATTGGGTGGAATTGGGGAAAAAACGCATCTATTCTTCCATCATTTTACAGGTTTTGTTCCCACAGTGTTCAGCTTGCAGCAAAAATGACCTGTGCCCTTCATTATCTGGTTAAGTACAATTACAACAATACAACATATGTGCAAGTTTTTATGTCTAAATCGTGTAATAATAAATTTGAAACTTAAAATTATTTTTTTTTACATCACCATATTGTGACCCAAATCAATCAAACAACCCCGGCTTGATGCAATTAGGATGTTCATTTATTAAAGGATAGCTGCGGCAATGTATGCAAGTAACGTTTCGTCCTAAAAGGCCTTCTTCAGAATACAGTAGAGAGAAACATGTAAGAGAGTTGTATACATGAAAATATGTTGTACATATTAACATTAGCAGATGCACAATTGTTAATATCTCCATTCTTACAGATAAGTATAATAAGTAAATACCTTGAATGGTCATAAAAGAGACCTCTGGATATGTGGATAACATACATTTATCTAAGCAAAATCAAAAAGATGACGGCTCCACAAGATGCAATGAGTGGAAAAGGCTGGTACCGCCTGGTATCGCTATGGTATAATATACATATAACAGAGTAACAGTAGTAAACATAATCACATTAGGCTGAACATATGATCTGTACGTCTCCACAAGGATATTTATATATAAGTAGTGCCCACAGAAGAAATGCTGCCCGTGATGAGGTTAAGGAAAAACACTGTAATGCGCCTGCTGGCATCCGGAATAACCACTTACCTAAGGCTGCCAAAGTAGAAGGGGAGAGTGAAGTAACAGCGCTTGTGGGAAACAAGCAGTTTGCTGCGTGGTTGTACGGCGCGCTGAAGAGGAATAGGAAGGTCCGCGTTTTAGAGCATAGCTATACCTGCATTGAGGTTTCAAATATCCAGTGTTGAAACTTGTATCCTCACAGTGGGATGTTGGGTGCACGCAAAGATTAGGTCCTGGCTTTGAGGTCCCGCAATATCAGAAATATAATAGTAACCCGCAGCGCTCCTTAGGGTGATGCAAAAACTCGGTTTTATTGCAAATCCATCATAGCAGATCACAGCAAATGGTGACGTTTCGGCTCAAATGAGCCTTTTTCAAGCTTGAAAAAGGCTCATTTGAGCCGAAACGTCACCATTTGCTGTGATCTGCTATGATGGATTTGCAATAAAACCGAGTTTTTGCATCAACCTAAGGAGTGCTGCGGATTACTATTATATTTCTGGTTCACTATGATGACTCCTGATGCTGTCGTCACCCTCCCGTTACTATGACTGGGCGACTATGACGACTCCTCATGCTGTTGTCACCCTCCCCTCTCTGTGACTGGGCCATTATGATTACTCCTCATGCTGTTGTCACCCTCCCCTCTCTGTGACTGGGCCATTATGATTACTCCTCATGCTGTTGTCACCCTCCCCTCTCTTTGAGTGGGCAACTATGATGACTTCTCATGCTGTTGCCACCCTCACCACTCTGCGAGTGGTCCACTATGATGACTTACGCTATCATGCTGTTGCCACTCACGCCACTCTGTTACTGGGTCATTATGATGACTCCTCATGCTGTTGTCATCCTCATCACTCTGTGACTGGTTAACTATGATGACTCCTCATGCTGTTGTCATCAGCAGCATGTTTAATGTAACAAATATTATCCTCAATCCCTAGATATGCCTGCCAAAACTCCATGTGCCACTGAACCACCAACTCCTTATCCTCCTCCATTTTATCCTCCTCAATGCATACTCCATTATTATTGAGGACAAAGAGGATGACATTATGGACGGTATGGTTTATTCCTCTTCTCAGTCACAATAGGATGACGTGGAGGTCACCTCTGATTCTGACACCGTGCCTTGGAGCCAGGGGTCAGAGCATTCCTCCTGCTCCTCCATGAAAAGCAAGACATACCTTTTAGTTGAACCCTTTCTGTCATCACTGCACCCTCTTAGTGGTGCACCTTTATTTTCCAAAGAAGAGACAACAAAACTCTTCCTCACGTGCTATGGAAGACACTCAATAAATTCTTCCTGTGGATTAGTTATGTGAGAACAGTTAGTGTTTGGACTACCATGAGGAAGAGGTTCCAGATGAGGTGGGGACCCCATGCATAGATGTGTTAGGGATGATGGTGGAAAACGTTGCATCTGTAGCCATAGAATTTGCAACTCTGGTGGTGGTAGGGGGTAGTGACAGTAGCACTTATGGCAAACACAGAGCAAGGAATTGGGAGGGGAGGTCAAGGTGCCCACAATGACGTATCACAGTCTGATAAAACTGACATGAAGGAATAGGCAAAAACTATGGCAGGCCAGATCTGTTTCAAGAACTGGTGATGCTTCTGATACTGTGGGTACAGGCCTAGAACCTGCCTGACCTAAGCCAAGCTTGGCTGCCACTAGCTCTGTGATCTCTCATCTGGATTTTGTTTCTCAGCAAAAGACTTGTCGTGTGCAAGACTGACGGGTCTAAAATAAGCCGTGGGTGTGCAAACACTACGACTCTGTTGAACCACATGAAGGGAAATCACCAGAACTGTTTTCCAGCTAGCGCAACAAGTGTGTCCTCCTTCTCCCAATCTGCTTTGTGTATTATAGTTTCCTTGTCATCCTCATAATCACTTACTGCTTCTCCAGCCCAGATTCCTCCTCGCTCTCCACTCTGTCAATAGTTATCAATAATGGAATGAGTAGCCAAGAAGCAACATGTCCAGATATCTGCAGTTGCGCAAATTGCTGGGGGTGCAGTGGCTGCCATGTCAAGATCAAAGTTACAGAACCAACACATAAAAAGTAACCTTCATTTCTTATTCAGTAAGTAAACCCCCCAAAAATGTGGGCAGGGTGGTGGTGGATGCATGAGCAAGACATGAAAAAAGGCAGTTGCACTTACAGGGTAGACAAACTAGGAGAACTAAAACACAGACTTGAAGTAAAAGCTTAACTGTGAGGTCGAGAGGACACAGGAAGGATGGGTAAATGGCAAGAACACAGACGGGAACACAGACTGGACAACACAGGTAAAACGCAAGAGGATCGTGGAAACAAGTTTGCTTGTCACAAGGAACCTTATAGCTCAGGCACCAAGAAAGTGTCTTAAATAACCAAGGACCCTTAGCCATTGACAGGGGAAGGTTTGACGAGTCTAGCTGTGTCCACACCCACAAATGATAGCAGGAGGGTGATGGGCACAAAATGCAGACCTAACGGTTTAGAAAGATTTTTGGAACAGGTGTTTATTAGAGATGAGCGAGCATACTCGTCCGAGCTTGGTGCTCGTTCGAGCATTAGGGTACTCGTAACTGCTCGCTGCTCGGACGAGTATCTCGCCATGCTCGAGGAAATGGCAACTTCCGCATCGTGCTTTTTTGGCGCCTAAAAACACAGCCAATCACAAGCCAGGAGACTCTGCGTACCACTCAGCATCACGTGGGGCCCCTACATGTCGATAGCAGGGGTTAGCTGGCCTGATCAGGTGACCCTGGAATATACTACCGACTGGCCGCAGTGCTCGTCTCAGATGCCGTCTGGATGTCGTTAGGGATAGAGCTGCTGCCTTTCAGGGACAGTGTTAGGGCCTGAATTTAGTTCTCAGTTAGGCAGGGATCACCCACAAAGAACCCAACAGCCCTTCTAAGGGCTAGAAGACATTTTATTTATTTTTTTTTTGTCACTTGTCTGGCTGGCACTAGTAGTGCAGCTATCGCCATATCTAACCCTGTTTTTTTTATTGTTCTATCTCAGTGATACAAATCCATTGCACACAGCAGTGTGGAACCATTCTGTGTGTCACAGTTCAGCACTGACTCACTCCAATCCATATATACTGTCCAGGTGACACTTTCTGTACGTCACACAATACAACCAAGTCATTTGCTACCAATATCATCTACCGCTTGATCCAGAAAATTCTCTGTGTGACATTTGTCTGGGTCACAGACTAAATAGCCACCGTTAACAGGGTGTCAGTCAGTTCTACCATATTTCCTGCACGTCACGTTCCCAAAAAACAAAATATAAAAAAAAAAAATTATTATTTCAGTTGTTTTAGCTCAGTGATACAAATCCATTTTACTCAGCTTTATGTAACCTTTCTGTGTGTCACAGTTCAGCACATTCGCTCCCATCCGTATATACTGTCCAGGTGACACTTTCTGTACGTCACACAATACAACCAAGTCATTTGCTACCAATATCATCTACCGCTTGATCCAGAAAACTCTCTGTGCGACATTTCTCTGGTTCGCAGACTAAATAGCCACCGTTAACAGGGTGTCAGTCAGTCCTAACATAGTTCCTGCACGTTATGTTCCCAAAAAAAACAAAATTGTAAAAAAAAAATATAAAAAAACAAAATATAAAAAAAAATATATATATTATTTCAGTTGTTTTAGCTCAGTGATACGTGTCACAGTTCAGCACATTCGCTCCCATCTGTATATACTGTCCAGGTGACACTTTCTGTACGTCACTTAATTCTACCAGACTGAACAAGTTTGTGGGTTTCAGTACACCAGGCCCGTTTAATTGTTTTTTTTTATATCATACACTTATATACAAACAATGTTGAACCCCAGGGCTAAGGGTCGAGGACGAGGGCGTGGGCGTGGGCATTCAATTACTGCAGGGGGCAGAGGCCGTGGTCCTGGGCAGGGTGAGACAGCACCTGCTGATGAGGGAGCTGTGGAACGCCGCAGAGCTACACTCCCTAGCTTCATGTCTCAACTTACAGGGACACGTGGTAGAGGACTGTTGAAACCACAACAGTGCGAACAGCTGATCTCGTGGATTGCGGACAATGTTTCATGTAATTTGTCCACCAGTCAGTCTTCCACGCAGTCCACCCACGTTACCCAAGGGAGCACTCCTCTGGCTCCTCCACCTCAACCTCCTTCCCCCCAGTCTTCCCCCTCCCAGGAAAATTTGGAATGTGATCCGGCATACTCTCAGGAACTGTTTTCTGGACCCTTCCCAGAGTCACAAACCACTTCTCAGGTTGCTGCTGACCTCGTTCCCGATGCCCAAGTTTTCCAACTGTCGCAGTCTGTGGGTGATGATGATGACAATGTTGAGTTAGTGGAAGAAGTTTGTAAAGAGGTGTCAGACGATGAGGAGACACGGTTGTCAGACAGTGGTGAAGTTGTTGTTAGGGGAGGAATTCCGAGGGGGGAGCAGACTGAGGAATCGGAGGATGACGAGGTGACTGACCCGAGCTGGGTTGATATGCCGAGTGAAGACAGTGCTTCTGAGGCGGAGGCGAGTGCTGCACCAGAACAGGTTGTAAGAGGCAGTGGTGTGGCCAGAGGGAGAAGCAGGGCCAGAGCTGGTGCATCAGCAGCAACTGTTTCACGTAGTGAAGCTCCCGTGGCGAGGCCTAGATGTTCGCAAGTCTGGAGGTTCTTTAAAGAAAGTGAGGATGACCGACGGACTGTGGTGTGCAACCTGTGCCACACCAGGATCAGCAGGGGTGCACCACTACTAGCCTAACCACCACCAGCATGCGCAGGCATATGAGTGCTAAACACCCCACTCAATGGAACCAAGGCCGTTCACCACCTCCTGCGGGTCACACCACTGCTCCTTCCCCTGTGTCACTCGCTGCCTCTGCTAGTCAACCCCCCGCGTCACTCGCTGCCTCTGCTAGTCAACCCCCTGCCCAGGACCCCGGCATGAGCGCCTCCCGCCGGAAAACCACACCTTCGCCTCAACGATCCTCCACAGTGTCCACCAACGTGTCCCAGCGCAGAGTTCAGCTGTCTTTACAGCAGACGCTGGAGCGCAAGAGGAAATACAGTTCCACCCACCCACATGCCCAAGCCCTCAACGTCCACATCTCCAAATTGCTTAGCCTGGAGATGCTGCCCTATAGGCTGGTAGAGACCGAGGCCTTTCGCAATCTCATGGCGGTGGCTGCCCCTCGGTATTCGGTCCCCAGCCGCCACTATTTTTCCCGATGTGCCGTCCCAGCCCTACACCAGCACGTGTGGAGAACATCATCCGTGCCCTGACCAACGCTGTTTCTGAGAAGGTCCACCTAACCACGGACACGTGGACAAGTGCTGCCGGGCAGGGACACTATATCTCACTGACGGCACATTGGGTTAACTTGGTGGAGGCTGGGACCGAGAATGACCCTGGGGCCGCTCATGTACTGCCCACACCGAGGATTGCGGGGCCTACCTCGGTCACGGTCTCTCAGACCTACTATGCCTCCTCCTCCTCCGACCCCTCCTCCTCCACCGAATTACCATCCGTGGGCACGGCGCCTTCAGTCGGTAGCTCTAGGCGCAGCAGCAGTGCCGTGGGTAAGCGCCAGCAGGCGGTGCTCAAACTGCTGAGCTTAGGTGACAAAAGGCACACCGCCCAAGAGCTGTTACAGGGCATCACGGCGCAGACCGATCTGTGGCTGGCACCGCTGAACCTTAAGCCAGGCATGGTTGTGTGTGACAACGGGCGTAACCTGGTGGCGGCTCTGCAACTCGGCAGACTGACACATGTGCCATGCCTGGCCCACGTGTTCAATCTCATAGTTCAGCGGTTCCTCAAGACATACCCCAATCTGTCTGATTTGCTCACCAAGGTGCGCCGCATCTGTGCGCATTTCCGCAAGTCGACCACAGATGCTGCCACTCTCAGGGCAGCGCAGCGCCGCCTACAACTGCCCGCTCACCGACTGTTGTGCGACGTGCCCACGCGATGGAATTCCACATTAAACATGTTATCCAGAGTTTACCAGCAGCGCAGAGCGATTGTAGACTGCCAGATGTCATCTTCCACCAGAACTGGTAGTCAGGTCTCTCAGATTCCTCAAGTCTACAATGAGGAGTGGACGTGGATGTCTGATATCTGCCAGGTGTTGAGCAACTTTGAGGAGTCAACACTGATGGTCAGCGGCGATGCCGCCATTATCAGCCTCACCATCCCGCTGCTTTGCCTGTTGAAAAACTCACTGCTCAGCATCAAGTCGGATGCTTTGCGCTTGTCACAAGAGACGGTGGAGGAAGATACGTCGCTTGATAGCCAGAGCACCCTCCGGTCTGTTTCTCAGCGCGTATCGGAGGAGGGGGATGAGGAGGAAGAGGAAGGAGGAGAATGTCGGCGAGACAGAAGAGGGTACCAGTGCTCAGTCCTTAACTCTTGAGCGTGTATGGGCTGAAGAGGAGGACTTGGAGGAGGAGGAGGAGGAAATGGAGAGTCAGGCCAGTGAGGAGAGGGAATTCTTACGTGTTGGGACTCTGGCGCACATGGCAGACTTCATGTTAGGCTGCCTATCCCGTGACCCTCGCGTTAGAAGAATTTTTTCAAACACCGATTACTGGGTGTTCACTCTCCTGGACCACCGGTACAAGCAGAACCTTTCCACTCTCATCCCTGCAGAGGAAAGGAGTATGAGAGTGAATAGATATCAACAGGCCCTGGTGCACAAGCTGAAACAATTCTTCCCATCTGACGCCGCTAGCGGCAGAGGGCATAGTTCTGTGAGCCAAGTAGCGGGGGAGAGGAGGCGAGCAGGCAGCTTGACCAGCACTGGCAGGGGAACGCTCTCCAAGGCCTTTGCCACTTTTATGTCACCCCAGCAAGACACTGTTACCTGTCCCCAGTCTAGGCAGAGTAGGGGGGAGCTGTACAGAAAGATGGTGAGGGAGTACCTAGCTGACCATACCAACGTCCGTAGCGATCACTCTGCTCCATACAACTACTGGGTTTCAAAGCTGGACACGTGGCCTGAACTGGCGCTGTACGCCTTGGAGGTGCTGGCCTGCCCTGCCGCTAGCGTGCTGTCAGAGCGGGTATTCAGTGCAGCTGGTGGCGTCATCACCGATAAGCGTACACGCCTGTCAACTGACAGCGCTGACAGGCTGACGCTTATTAAAATGAACAAAGCCTGGATTTCACCGGAATTCAAATCTCCTCCGGGGGAAAGCAGCTAAAGATTTAAATAACTTATGTATCCGATTCCTCTTCTCTACTCCTCCTCCTACTCCTCCTCCTCCTACATATCGTCTTTGCCTAACGCTGACCCAAAAAACGCCATTTTTTAGAGGTCCAACTGGCACTCTTTTAGCACAATTTTTCAGGAGGGCCCCCTTCAGGCCCTTTAATCAAGCAATTTTTCCAGAGGTCCACCTACAGGCCCTCTCTCCAAACAATTTTTCCGGAGGTCCACCTATAGGCCCTCTCTCCAAACAATTGACGTCTTTTTCCTATCTTTCTCTCTCTCCAAACTATTTTCCCGGATAGCTGCCATATACGGTATTAAACTGAGAAGAATACAGAGAACACATGCTACGCTTGATCAAGTTCATAATTTACGACTGTATCGGTTGATGCAACAGTTTTCAAAAATCCATTCTAGCTGTTGTTACCCCCACACACGCTAGCCCAGGGGACACTCCTCTGGCTCTTCCAGCGAAACCTCCTTCCCCCCAGCCACCTACAGGCCCACTCTACAAACAATTTAGCCGGATAGGGGACGTATCAGAAGTTGTACTCATGTTTGTTTTTGTTCTTCTTTTATCTGCCTCCTGACCTGTGATAGGCATGGACACGTCCCCTTAGCTGCAGCGTTTTCCGTGTTTTAAAAATCCATTAAACATAGGGTCCCAAGATAGGGGACGTATACGGTATTAAACTGAGAAGAATCGATACCATACCGGTTGATGCAACAGTTTTCCCAAATCCAGTCCGGCTGTTGTCACCACCACACACGCTAGCCCAGGGGGCACTCCTCTGGCTCTTCCAGCAAACCCTCCTCCCCCCCACCTACAGGCCCTCTCTCCAAACAATTTTCCCGGGTAGGGGTACGTATTAGATATTGTACTGATTTTGAATTGCCTCCTGCGATAGACGGGAATCGAACCCGGATCAACTGCTTGGGAAGTAGCTATGCTCACCACTATACCACCAGCAGGCACAGCAACTGATAAGAACAGATACTAAACTTGATTTCAGCTGCAGTGCCAGCATGAGCAGTGGTGTCACCTGCAGGCGGTGATGGACCTTCGTTGCACCTAGTTGGGTGCTTCCCTAACATGTGATGGGTATTTGCCTCGCCTTTCTTGGTCTGGGTGAGCACAATTGCCATGAGGGTAACCACCAGGCTGTTTCCTGAGAATTCGGGGTAATGGTGGGATTAGGCAGCCTCAGAGGCATCCATGCATGCTGCCCCTGCTGTTTCCTGTCCATTTCCGTGGTGTTTCCATCATTTTCTGAGGTTTCCAGGTTTTCACCCAGCCTTCCCTAGGCAGAGCCTTGGTCCCTCGCAAAAATGCTCGAGTCTCCCATTGACTTCAATGGGGTTCGTTACTCGAAACGAGCACTCGAGCATCGGGAAAAGTTCGACTCGAATAACCCGTGCTCGCTCATCTCTAGTGTTTATACCTATTTCCTTGTCTGCAGTCCGACATTACTTTAGACCTCAGACCAGGACTAAGTACTAATTCTGTTCGCAGTCTAGATCCCTAAATTATATTCAGGCCTCAGACTAGATCAATTAATTCAAAGCAACCAAGATTTCCTTGTTGCCTGGGGCAGTTACTAGTCTTCCTATGGAATCTGAGTTCGATTATCACCTTGTTTATCCTGGTTAATTTAGTGAAGTGATTGGTCAGCTTTCCTTTAAATGTTCAGGTTTTCTGCCTCTATGGAGGCTGGTGATAGCATATGCATGCAAGCCTTCACCTTAACACGGGGGTAGTATTCCATAAACTGCAGTGCTGCTCAGAGACAGCATGACCTTTATTTGTTCTGTGAAACTGGAGGCAGGATGACCAGTTCAGTGGTCGTTAGTAACACTTTATAGCACTTATACCACAGATCTGACAATTGATTGTACTGTCAATAACTGGATCAACCGAAACAGAAAGTACCAGAGTAGACCAGGGCAGTCTGTTGTGTGACCAAGAAAAGCAAACTATAGGGATTCTCCTCAGAGGGGCAGTTTGCCAACCTAGACCTGGTGGAGGCCATCTGCCATGTTATTGACCAAAAAATTGCCATACAGTGCCTAAATGACACCACTTCAAGTAATATTACATCCAGTTGCATGACAATGTATGACAAGCCACCTGGCATTATGTGTTTGTGAGCATCATATATTCAGAACGGCATGCTAGAATTTGCCACTGCTATAATTTAGCCCTGATTACTTTAGTCTATAGTAAAAGAAAAATCCTTGGTGGCAGATGAGACATTGTAATATTCTCTGCCACTTTCTATTACCTCCAAACCACTGAATACAGACGTGTATCCAATGTGTCATCAGTGCAGGTATATGTACCGCAAACCCCAACAACAGATCACAATTGTGCAGATAAGAGGTAAATGAGAAATAAAACTGCTACATCTCCAGAAGTAGTTAGGAAGTGAGTCAATCTGTGTTTAGTATGTAATTATTACTTAAAGCGAAGTGAATTAGTAAGACGGTTAGACTGTCTGTGGTCAGGGTGACACAATGAAATCTGCTGGAGTGTTGTCACGTATTCATATTTTTTATGTATATCTCATATAGCTTATATGTGTATTATATGGATAAAAGTGCTGGCTTCCTTCACATTCCACCCTCCATACCAGCTCTGCTATGTCTGCCTTGTTCACAGGAGCCCAGAACTGTACACAGTCCTGCATGTGTGGTCTGACTAGTGATGTGTAAAGTGGCAGGACTATGTTCTCATCACTGCCATCTATGCCTCTTTTTATGCAACCCATTATCTTATTGGCCTTGGCAGCAGCTGTCTGACACTGGTTTCTACAGCTTAGTTTGCTGTTCATTAAAATTCCTAGGTCCTTTTCCATGTCAGTGTTACCCAGTGTTTTACCATTTAGTATGTACTGGTGACTTGCATTATTCCTTCCTATGTGGATAACCTTACACTTGTCATTGTTAAACCTCATCTGCCACTTCTCTGCCAAAGACTCCAATCTATTCAGATCCATCTGTAGAAATATACTGTCCTCTATAGTATACACTCACCGGCCACTTTATTAGGTACACCTGTCCAACTGCTCGTTAACACTTAATTTCTAATCAGCCAATCACATGGCGGCAACTCAGTGCATTTAGGCATGTAGACATGGTCAAGACAATCTCCTGCAGTTCAAACCGAGCATCAGTATGGGGAAGAAAGGTGATTTGAGTGCCTTTGAACGTGGCATGGTTGTTGGTGCCAGAAGGGCTGGTCTGAGTATTTCAGAAACTGCTGATCTACTGGGATTTTCACACACAACCATCTCTAGGGTTTACAGAGAATGGTCCGAAAAAGAAAAAACATCCAGTGAGCGGCAGTTCTGTGGGCGGAAATGCCTTGTTGATGCCAGAGGTCAGAGGAGAATGGGCAGACTGGTTCGAGCTGATAGAAAGGCAACAGTGACTCAAATTGCCACCCGTTACAACCAAGGTAGGCAGAAGAGCATCTCTGAACGCACAGTACGTCGAACTTTGAGGCAGATGGGCTACAGCAGCAGAAGACCACACCGGGTGCCACTCCTTTCAGCTAAGAACAGGAAAACTGAGGCTACAATTTGCACAAGCTCATCGAAATTGGACAGTAGAAGATTGGAAAAACGTTGCCTGGTCTGATGAGTCTCGATTTCTGCTGCAACATTCGGATGGTAGGGTCAGAATTTGGCGTCAACAACATGAAAGCATGGATCCATCCTGCCTTGTATCAACGGTTCAAGCTGGTGGTGGTGGTGTCATGGTGTGGGGAATATTTTCTTGGCACTCTTTGGGCCCCTTGGTACCAACTGAGCATCGTTGCAATGCCACAGCCTACCTGAGTACTGTTCTGACCATGTCCATACCTTTATGACCACAATGTACCCAACATCTGATGGCTACTTTCAGCAGGATAATGCGCCATGTCATAAAGCTGGAATCATCTCAGACTGGTTTCTTGAACATGACAATGAGTTCACTGTTCTCAAATGGCCTCCACAGTCACCTGATCTCAATCCAATAGAGCATCTTTGGGATGTGGTGGAACGGGAGATTCGCATCATGGATGTGCAGCCGACAAATCTGCGGCAACTGTGTGATGCCATCATGTCAATATGGACCAAAATCTCTGAGGAATGCTTCCAGCACCTTGTTGAATCTATGCCACGAAGAATTGAGGCAGTTCTGAAGGCAAAAGGGGGTCCAACCCGTTACTAGCATGGTGTACCTAATAAAGTGGCCGGTGAGTGTATATGCTGTATACTGTCCTCTGTAGTATATATGCAGTATACTGTCCTCTGTAGTATATATACAGTATACTGTCCTCTGTAGTGTATATCCAGTACACTGTTCTCTGCAGTAAAATACACAGTAAAATATCAATGTTTACAGCATTCTGTATATATATATATATATATATATATATACACAGTATGCTGTAAACATTGATATTTTACTGCGTAAACCTTTTACAAGATCATTAATAAATATATTGAAGAGAATAGGGCCCAATACTGACCCCTGTGGTACCCCACTCGTGACAGTGACCCATCCAGTACTGACCCCTGTGGTACCCCACTAGTGACCCAATCTGAGTATGTACCGTTAATAACCACCCTCTGTCTGCATTCTGATTTTATATACTAACCTTTTATGTGGTACAGTGTCAAATGCTTTGGAGAAGTCCAGATATACGACATCCATTTATTCGCTGCGGTAAAGTCTGGAACTTACCTCCTCATAGAAACTGATTAAATTGGTTTGACATGACCTATCCCTCATGAAGCCATGCTGATATGGAGTTATTTGCTTATTGTCATTGAGGTACTCCAAGATAGCATCTCTTAGAAAACTCTCAAATAGTTTACCCAAGACAGATGTTAAACTTTCCGGCCTATAGTTCCCAAGCTCTGTTTTTGGACCCTTTTTGAATATTGAGACCACATTTGCTATGCGCCAATCCTGTGGAACACTCCCCGTCAGTATAGAGTCCCTAAATATCAGAAATAAGGGTCTGGCGATGACATTACTTAATTCTCTTAGGATACGGGGGTGTACGCCATCCGGTCCTGGTGATTTGTCTATTTTAATCTTTTTAAGACGCCGCTGTACTTCTTCCTGGGTCAGACAGGTCACTTTTAATGGGGAATTTACTTTTATATTCTGCATTTCATCTGACAGTTTATTTTCGTCAGTGAATACAGTGGAGAAAAAGATATTTAGTAGCTTTGCTTTCTCCTCATCGCTCTCTGCAACTCCCCCCTCATTACTCTGTAAGGGGCCGACACCTTCAGGTTTATACTTTTTACCATTTATATAATTAAAGAACATTTTAGGATTAGTTTCATTCTCTTTGGCGATTAATCTCTCGGTCTCTAGTTTGGCTGCTTTTATTTGTCTTTTACATATTCTATTCTTTTCCTTATAGTTTTTCAATGCTTCCTCGCTCCCCTCCTGTTTTAGTGATTTAAATGCTTTCTGTTTGTCATTTATTGCTTTCTTTACAGTTCTATTTATCCACATTGGTTTTTTCTTGTTCCTTAACCTTTTATTCCCATAAGGTATGTACCTCTCACAATTAGATATTAGGATGCTTTTAAAAATCTCACATTTTGTGACTGTATTTTTATTTTTGAGGACTTTGTCCCAGTTAGTTAGACCTATGGCCTCTCTTAGTTGGCTAAATTTAGCTTTTTTGAAGTTTGGTATTTTTGTTCCTCCCTGAAGAAACGCTCTTTTGAATGACAATTGGAAGGTTATTATGTTATGGTCACTATTTCACAGGAGTCCCCCAACCTGCACATCTGTTGTTCTGTCAGGTCTATTGGTTAAGTATGGCCGTCCTTCTAGTCGGATCCTGAACCAGTTGTGAAAGGTAATTTTCTATGGTCATTGCTACTCATTTTGGGATAAAATCATTTTTTTTTCAAGACAGCAGATTTTCAATTAAAAATGTTCACAAATTTTTTGTCTACACCTTTCAGTGCATTTGTAGATTACCAGGCTATTTGCTTTCCATTAAATCTGTCAGAGAACTGCTCTTTTGACTTGTCTGTATCTCTTATGTCTGAAACTAACAAAGAAAAACTGTTGAAAATGTTTAAATAAATGGGGGCGGAGCTTGCCCCGGACAGGGATGGTCACGCTTTTCTGAGCTCTGTCTCAAAGCCTGTTCATACAGAAGCTAACGATAGCCTATAAGGTCGGAAATGGTGAAGATTGGTAACTCCAGATCTGGGGATAACCCCCCACCCTCCAAGTCTGCACCAGGAGGAGGTGAGATGGATAAATTCATCAAGAAAGCTGCTGCTATCTATGCAGCAAAAGAAACCAAGATGGCGCTGGCCCCGCTCAGAGCGGGAGAGGGAGGTCCGGACGCTTCCGAGGGAGATAGTGAGACAGAGGACACCAGTAGCCGCCAGTCCCTGCCGATATCAAGGAAATACTTAAAAATGGCCTTATCCAAAGCGGTGGGACCTATCCTACAAGAACTCTCGTCACTACGCCATGATGTTCGCCACATAGGTGGGAGAGTGGAGACGCTGGAGACTACACAAGTCGCCATGTTACAGTTTCAAACTGCGGCCTCCGCAAGCCTGCACCAGTGTCAAGCTCACCTGAACGAAATGTACACAGCCCTGGAGGACCAAGAAAATCGGGGCAGAAGAAATAATTTGAGATTCCGTGGAATCCCCGAATCCATCCAGCCAAATGAAGTACCTGAGACTGTTAAGGTTATATGCGAGAGTATCCTGGGCCCTGATAGCTCTACCCAAGTCACTATGGAGCACGCTCATAGAGCCCTGCGCCCGAAGCCCAAACCCTCAGATTCACCCAGAGACATTATTTGCCATTTTCTCAATTTCCAGGAAAAAGAAGCAGTTCTGACCAAAGCCAGAAATATGCCAGAAATAACCTTTGAGGGTCAGGAGATTTACATTTACCAGTACCTGGCCCCACTCACTCTCCAAAAGAGACGCTCATTAAAACCTCTGACTTCGTGGCTCAGGAACCATAATGTCCCATACCGTTGGACATACCCATTTGGCCTGTCTTTTTTCTGTAACGGCAAACGTTTTTTAATCCGGAACCATGAAGATCTAGGCCCAGTTTACGAACATTTGGAGATCACCCCTATGGACATACCACCATGGGACATGATCACTGACGTAGCCTGCCTGCCGGAGGTACCGAAAGTTCTTCCATTTGAGCCTCACCAGACACTTAAAGCCCAAAGATCGAAGAGACTGAAGACCACAATGACTCCAAGAAGGATCCAAGCAGAAGACACCTGATTCCTCCGAAAGGGAGTACATTGTTGTATCCTAATCAGAACTTTTCCACCTCTGTCCATATCGTGGGACCTCACTGACTTGTTATATCCACAGTACACCTCCATATCCTTATAATACTGGCAATTCCAGATATGGTCGCTCTTTACCTTTAATATTTGTGTTTTGTTTTTTAGTTTTATTTTTCTGGTATTTTAAATGGTTATATAATTTTCCCTTACGATACCCGAGGTCCGGCTAGGTTATTTTAATTCTTTTACCATAGATATTCCTTCCCTCCCTGTTATGCCCGTACAATCCTCCTTTTTATTTAAATTTTCCCAAATTTGCCTTAACCCTCCACACCTACCCCCCCTACTATCCCTCTTCTCCTCCTTTCCTTATACCTTGTCTTATTCTCATTCATTCCTAACCATGTCTCATGTCTTCCCCTCTTTCCCACTCCCCTATCACCCCTCAAATAACCCTTCATGTTCTATAAATCACTCTTTGTATCATAGATATATTAGAAGTTATCCGGTTGGCAACTCCCTTCTCCCCCTTCCCTCTCCTCTCCCCCCCCCCAGGACCCCTTGGTCCCCCCTTCTACCAACTATCTTAATACCTTTTCTTTCCCTCCTTTTTTGTTTCCTGTCATGCCAGTACCATTCTGAACAACTCAGCTTCCCAAAAACACACACAAAAAAAAAAAATGCTAGACCATCCCCTCTCCTACATCAGAACTTCAGCTTTCTGGTGGGGGAGACATCCCCTTTCTATTGAGCTCTGGCCTTGGTTGTGGGTATCGGGTGGGCCCCTTACCCCATTTTGGGTGGGGGGCTGACGCTGTCCCCAATGACACTCTATTTTACAACACAGTAGTTGAACAGGATTCAGATAGGTTATTATACCTTACTACCCCCCTTTCTACCCCAACCAAATTAAAGGGTTGGAGATACTAGTTGGAAAAGGTCATATGTATATGATCTTCATTTTCAGTTATACCTGTTTAATCGGTTTAACCTGTTGGTTTTCATTGTTTTCTTTCCAGTTAATTGGAGCACCATCGTACCTGGGGAGACGAACTGACGGTCATTTGCCAATCTTGGTGGGAGGGGACTGCCAGAGCCGAGAAGATGAGTACTACACTATACACTTATGCTTCCTATATTTGGAATTGCACTTAACCCTCACATATCAATTGGCTTCTGATGTTCCTTGGAAAACACATGATGGCTGATATAAGGGTTGCCTCATATAATGTTAGAGGCCTAAACTCCCCATCAAAGAGACGCCAAATATTTCATGTGCTGAAAAGAAACAAAGCTAATGTGATATTCCTTCAAGAAACACATTTTAAAATGAATCACACCCCCAATTTATCGTACTCACATTACTCACAGTGGTACCATAGGGGGTCCCCCTCCTCAAATTCAAGAGGGGTTAGTATTGGTTTCCAAAAAAAGTTCCCCTTCCAAGTGTTAGATCAAAAAATGGATACAGAAGGGAGATATATCATGCTGAAAGGGAAGATCAATGCACAATGTTATACATTTGTCAATATATACGCTCCCAATACTAAACAAGTAGCTTGGCTTAAAACCCTAATATATCTTCTGGAATCCTTTATGGAGGGAATTACAGTTTTGGGAGGAGACTTTAATGTCACCCTAAACCCATTGTTAGATGCATCTACAGGGAAATCCGCTCAATCCCAGAAGGCCCTTAGTTCACTAGTGCATAAGTTGGGGAAGGCCCACTTAATAGACGCCTGGAGAGTGCAGAACCCTTCCACAAAAGATTATACCTTCTATTCAACAGTCCATATGTCCTATCAACGCTTAGATTGCCTCTTTATCTCGGGAGCTCATCTTCAGCAGTGTTCTGGACTGGAGATTGGTTCCATTCTACTATCTGATCACTCCCCGATTAACATGTCAATAAAGGCCCCCAATATCACACATTCTTTTCAGTCATGGCGTTTAAATGAGTCTCTCATAAGCTCCCCGTCAATGCATTCTAGATTGGCACAACTGCTTGAGGAATACTTCAAAATAAATGCGACCCCAGATGTTTCACCACAAACTATATGGGACGCCCATAAGGCATATATACGAGGGCAATGTATAAGCCTGGGAGCACATGTCAGGAAGGAAAGACACTTTACACGCCAAAATCAAAAGACTGGAAAGTCTACATAAGCAGTCCCTCCTACAGACGCAATTAGACGACTTAACCAAATACAGAGAAGAGCTTAGGAACCTCCTTAACAGTATATCTGCCAAATACTACCTACATTCACAGCATAAAATATTCACCCACGGAAATAAAGCTTCCAGATTTGTAATGCAAAGATTGAAGCAAAGACGTGCCAACAACTTTGTTACCCAACTTTGTGGACCAGAAGGAAAAAAGGTCTATGACTCTCATAAAATAGCTGAACAATTCAGAGATTATTATAATGTCTTATATAATCTGGACTCTGGAAATCCCCCGGTCACCCCTACCTCCACCTGCCCCTTTCTAGACGCCATCCATCTCCCCTGCCTTTCTGATCACCAACCCCTTTACTAGTGATGAACTTATTCAAGATATAAAGAACTCCCCCAAAGGGAAAAGCCCTGGCCCAGATGGACTCCCTATTCAATACTATTCGGTTTTTAAAAATATACTGGTCCCGCGGCTGCTCTCGGTATTTAATCTAACTCTAGATGCTCAGCCTTTCTCCTTAGATATGACTAAAGCCAGTATCACTCTCATTCCCAAGGAAGGAAAAGATCATTCCCAATGCCCAAACTACAGACCAATCTCACTGCTTAATGTAGACCTAAAATTACTAGCAAAAATGCTCGCTACCAGATTAGCAACCATTCTCCCCACTCTGATATACAGAGACCAAGTTGGCTTTGTCAAGGGTAGGGAGGGGAGAGACAATACATCCAGAATACTGAACATCCACCACTATGCTTCTCTGAAATCGATACCTCTAACGCTTCTCAGCACTGACGCTGAGAAAGTGTTTGGTAGAGTTAACTGGGTGTTTATGGAACAAGTTTTAATTAAGCAACATTTTCCTTCTCCCTTTATAGCAGCAGTTAAAGCTATGTACACAAATGCCTCAGCTTCAATAATAGTTAACAATGTACTGTCAAATCCCTTCCAAATTAGAAATGGTACCCGCCAAGGATGCCCCCTTTCCCCCCTCCTATTTGTCCTCACTCTAGAACCTCTCCTCCAAACTATTAGATCTGACCAGTCCATTAGAGGTATTACATTGGGAGACCAAGAATGCAAAATTGCTGCCTTTGCAGATGACATTCTAATGATAATCAGCAATCCTGACTCAGCTCTCCCTAAACTACAGTATATCATCATCTAGAGTCTTATGGCAGTTACTCGAACTTCAAAATCAACACCAGCAAATCCTTGATTATCACTTTAGGTCTTTCTCAATCTCATGTTGCCCATTTAAAACAGAACTCCCCTTTTAATTTGTCCTCTCCGACCTTGACTTACCTGGGAGTCAAAATAGGACCAGACCCTACCTCCCTCTTTTCTTTAAATTATATACCACTATTAAATAATATTACCAACTTACTAAAGTCACTGGACCTCCCCATTCTATCGTGGTTTGGGAGGAAAAACATACTAACCTCATTGGTACTCCCCAAACTCACCTATCTTCAACAAGTTCTCCCCATACCTGTCCTTTCAACTTACTACATTAAGTTACGATCCCTATTTAGATTCTTTATTTGGATAAAGAAAAGAGCTCGCATCTCTTATGAAATGCTGTCTAGACATAAAAGCCAAGGGGGCATTGCCCTACCAGACCCAGAACTATATGGTAAGGCGACTCTTCTCTCTAGAGTGGTTGATTGGTTAAGGGCTCCTGCCCATAAATCATGGGTGGGAATAGAGGAATCTCTGTTGGGAACGTCACTAAGATCGACTTTACTCACTCCTCAAATCCAGACCCCTGCTTTATCTAAAACATCTCCTCTTATTAAATCAACCCTTGCAGCCTGGTCTTGGCTACAACGGACACATCTAGCAGTCCCTATCCCATCTGCGTTACTACAAGTACAGGATATTTTCCACAAGGCCCCTAGGGCATTATATGAAGGCCTCCCGAAAAAAATCAGATGTTCCAAACTTCTGGTTAGAGATCTTTACCGAAACTCCGAAATCTTGGAAGATGAGGAGCTTCTAAATCTATTGGGCATCCTGCCTACACAGATTATGGCGATCTCATATTTGAAATCATACCTTACAAAACAGGTTGCAGCTCAAGACTTTTTGCGTCCCTTAACTTGGTTTGAGAGCCTCATAAGTGCCCTCAGCCATCCTACTAAAATAATATCGCAAATCTATAGCAGGTTAAGGAACCCATACCCCTTAACAGTCCCAGCATTTATCCGTCTCTGGGAGAAGGATTTGGATAGGACTCTCACGCCGGAAGACATAAACACAATTCTTCTCTCACCTCATGTCATACCAGGTGGTATAAAACACCAGAGATTACTCGTTTATACTCATCCACAGCTTCTGACACATGCTGGAGATGTCTCCAGGACAGAGGTACCTTTATACATGTCTGGTGGTCCTGCCCCTTAATAACATCATGGTGGCACACCATCTTTGACTACTCAAACAAAATATGTGGTTCTTCTCTTCAGGCGTCTCCCTCTATTGCACTCCTTAATCTATACCCGCATACAACTAACAAACACTTCCCCAATCGGAATCTTTTCCAGTCTCTTATGGCAGCAGCCCGTCTCTTAATCTCCAAGTACTGGCTTTCTACCGAATGCCGTCCAGTAGAACATTGGTTCTCAAAAATGGAACAAATATACAGATTTGAGGAACTCTCCTCTTGGGAAATGAGGTCCCATTATAAATTCACCAAACTATGGGCGGCTTGGGTCTCGTACAAGAAAAACTGAATGCTTTGGGGTGAGTGACCCGTTATCTCCTTTACTGATAGATGGGAAGTCTTCTCGGCTCTTGGCACCCTTCTTGGTATTTTGGAGTAATTTACTCTTGCTGTACAAATGATTCCTTTATAGTATGACTGAAGCATACCCCTAACTATTGTTGCTTACATAGTTCAGTTATGTTCATGCTCTTTTATTGACTGGAATTTGTTTACTCATTTGTATTGGATTTAGGAGGTGTGTTGAGACCCTCCTTTCATTGTAACTCTTAAGCTCAAATAAAGCTCTTTTGAAACTTAAAAAAAAAAAAAAAGAAAATGTTTAAATAAATGACCTATTAATAATGAAATATTTATAGTATAAAATGAGTAAAATGCAATAACTTAAAAAATTCCCCCTAAGCATACATAGCCTTTTAGTCAGCAGAGTGTTGGTGACTTTTGTGTAATATGACCTAAGTTTTCGGAGACCTCGCTCAGTAACTTTCCTTGGTCTCCACTTAGTAGCTGAGTTGCTGTGATTCCTTCCACTTTACAATAGTAATTGTAATACTGTTGGAATTAGGGATGAGCGAACCGAACCGTAACAAACCAGATTCGTTACGAACTTTCCCAAAAGTTCGGTTCGTCATCGAACCGAATTTTCAGAAAGTTCGTAACGAATCTGGTTAAAATAACGGCAACGCAAAATATACGCATATTTATTGAGAATGTACGCTAATGCGTACATATTCAGTTAAGTAGCGTACCTTTGACAACGCTAGACTGTATGTTCGTTACTTGAGTAGGAATGTTCGCAGACGCAGTATATGCGTACGCTAATGCGTACATATTCAGTTAAGTGGCGTACCTTTGACAACGCTAGACTATATGTTCGTTACTTGAGTAGGAATGTTCGCAGACGCAGTGTATGCGTACGCTAACGAGTACATATTCAGTTAAGTAGCATACCTTTGACAACGCTACACTGTATGTTCGTTATTTGTGCGGGAATGTTCGCAGACGCAGTGTATGCGTACGCTAATGCGTACATATTCAGTTAAGTAGCGTACCTTTGACAACGCTACACTGTATGTTCGTTATTTGTGCGGGAATGTTCGCATTAGCGTACGCATTACTGTAAATTCTCAAATATGCATATATTTTGCATCGCCGTTGTTGAAGTCACTTGGATTTTTTCCACTTTTTTCATTGTAATAGCAACTGCAAGTAAACTAAACTATACCCTATCAGACTCCCATTATTGTAGCAGCAATTATTCAGCCGTTATAGCAAGGTTCGTTTTAAGTTCGGTTCGTACGAATCCGAACTTCACTAAAGTTCGCCGAAGCGAACCGAACCGAACTTTTCAAAAGTTCGCTCATCCCTAGTTGGAATATCTAGAAGAGAAGACATTCCAGTGAGGGGCTTGTGGCAGCAGTGACATCCTATTAAAGGACCACACTAGAGTTCAGCAAACTATCTAAAGCCATTATTTTATAAATGCGTGTAAAAGCGACTGATTGGCCTGAGTCTGGATGTTATATGTCGTAGACTGCATGGCTAGAGGCTGGATGTTATACACCTGTGGTAATGGTAGACTGCATGGCTGGAGGCTTGATGTTATACACTGTGGTAATGGTAGACTGCATGGCTAGAGGCTGGATGTAATACACCTGCAGTAATGGTAGACTACATGGCTAGAGGCTGGATGTTATACACTGTGGTAATGGTAGACTGCATGGCTAGAGGTTGGATGTTATACACTGTGATAATGGTAGACTGCATGGGTAGAGGCTGGATTTTATACACTGTGGTAATGGAAGACTGCGTGGTAAGAGGCTGGATGTTATACACCTGTGGTAATGGTAGACTGCATCGCTAGAGACTGGATGTTATACACCTGTGATAATGGTAGACTGCATGGCTAGAGGCTTGATGTTATAAACTGTGGTAATGGTAGACTGCATGGCTAGAGGCTGGATGTTATACACTGTGTTAATGGTACACTACATGGCTAGAGGCTGGATGTTATACACTGTGGTAATGGTACACTACATGGCTAGAGGCTGGATGTTATACACTGTGGTAATGGTACACTACATGGCTAGAGGCTGGATGTGATACACTGTGGCAATGGTAGACTGCATGGCTAGAGGCTGGATGTTATACACTGTGGTAATGGTAGACTGCATGGCTAGAGGCTGGATGTTATACACTGTGGTAATGGTAGACTAAATGGCTAGAGGCTGGTTGTTATACACTGTGGTAATGGTAGACTGCATGGCTAGAGCCTTGATGTTATACACCTGTGGTAAAGGCAGATTATATGGCTAGAGGCTGAATGTTACACACCTGTGGTAATTGTAGACTGCACAGATAAAGGCTGGAAGTTATACACTGTGGTAATGGTAGACTGCATGGCTAGAGGCTGGATATTATACTTCTGTGGTAATTGTAGACTGCATGGATAAGGGCTAGATGATATATGTACACCTATGGTAATGGTAGACTGCATGGCAAAGGGCTGGATTTTATACACCTGTGGTAAAGGTAGATTACATGGCTGGGGGCTAAATGTTATGCATTTGGGGTAATGGATCTAATTGAAGCACCGAATAAAGTCACGGATTAAGACGTGTGGTCCCATTCTTCTCTCCACACTGTATACTGTATCCATTGTGCATCACACTTCAGTCTAACAACAGATCCTGTAATCACAGTTGCCGACAGTTCCCATTCTAAATTGTGGTTCTTACCACAGATCATACTGGAATTCTATTACACTTACTTATGACAGTAAATCACTGGCACAGAACTGATAGGACTTGTGTAATGTGTCTGCACCGGCGCAGGTTCCCTGTAAGTGAAAAGAGGATTTCCTATTAACAATGTCTTCTGAGGAATATTTTGTAAAGGCTGACGCCACGGTTCAGCATCTATATAATGGGGGGTGAGGTAAAATCAAGTATTATCAAGAAGCAACACCTAAAGATCTTCAGGTAAGTGACCAATGTATCAGCCAGGGGATAAGGAGGGTCTGGGAGGGTCAGTAAGAAGACTCCGAGCTCGTATCTGCACCATGTTAGTTTGTAATGTACAGGTATTACAGCTCTGCTTGTAAGGGTTCGGTCACACTGTCAGGTTTTCCTGATTAAACCACAATCAAGAATGGATCATAAAAAGAGAAAAACAAGTATAGAAGACAGATAAAATGTCTCCTCTATTCTGAATTTGCTCCTGGTTTTGGACCATGAAACTTGAATGCTCGGCCGGACCCAAAGCGTTTTCTGGTTTTATATAATTAACACTTAATGGCTACAGCTACAGCTACAGCTTTCCAAGTGTTTCTACTAATCACTATTTTCAAGAACTTTGTTTGCTGCCATTGAATGAGATATGCTCTCAGTTAAGAAGCAGGGACAGTTGGTTTTCTCACTAAAATGACGGAAACCCATCGGATTCAGCATACGTCTGGTTGGCAGCTGAAGGCATCTGTGTTGGTTCCATGTTCATATGTGCTTGCATTGCTGATGAAGTGTGAATATATACAAATGAGCCTCTCCAAAGTTATTGTACAACTGCTGTGTACTCTGCACCTTGATTGACAGGGTAGGTGTGATGAGGTTGTCAGTGCCTGGTCCTGACAATCAAGGTGCAGAGGACGCAGCAGATGTCTTCCACTGCCGAGTGCATCATAGGTACAAATCTGCCTGTCTATTTATCTCTTATCTACTGTATCTATCTATCTATCTATCTATCTATCTATCTATCTATCTATCTACTTGTAGGAAAACAGGTCGAACTGGATGGACAGATGTCTTTTTTTCGGCCTTATAATAAACTATGTTACTATCTATCTATCTATCTATCTATCTATCTATCTATCTATCTATCTATCTATCTATCTCTACCATACTAGTTCTTCACAAGACTGCAGAACTCTACTTCACCTGTAGCAGTCACATTTCCCAGTACTGCCCTGGGGGAATATCGGGAGATAAGGGCAGTACTAGAATATGTGACTGCTACAAGTGAAGTACAGTTCTGCAGTCTTGTGAAAAACTAGTGTGGTAGAGATAGAAAGAATGAGCAGAATGTTTGTGACTTTTGTGTAATATGACCTTAGCTCTCTGAGAATCTGCTCAGTAACTTTCCTTGGTCTCCACTTAGTGGCTGAATTGCTGTGATTCCCTCCACTTTACAATAGTACCAATCATAAGTGATGTTGGAAAATCTAGAAGGAAAGACATTTCAGGGAGGGGCTTGTGGCAGCAGTGACAGTATTTAAAGGACCACACTGAAGTTCAGCCAACTCTCTAAAGCCATTATTTTACAAATGTGTGTAAAAGCGACTGATTGGCCTGCGTCTGGATGTTATACACCCGTGGTCATGGCAGACTGCAGGGCGAGATGCTGGATTTTATACACTGTGGTAATGTAGACTGCAGGGCTAGAGGCTGGATGTTATACACTGTGGTAATGGTAGACTGCATGGCTAGAGGCTGGATGTTATACACTGTGTTAATGATACACTACATGGCTAGAGGCTGGATGTTATACACTGTGATAATGGTAGACTGCATGGCTAGAGGCTGGATTTTATACACGGTGGTAATGGTAGACTGCATGGCTAGAGGCTGGATGTTATACACCTGTGGTAATGTAGACTGCATAGCTAGAGACTGGATGTTATACACCTGTGATAATGGTAGACTGCATGGCTAGAGGCTTGATGTTATACACTGTGGTAATGGTACACTACATGGCTAGAGGCTGGATGTTATACACTGTGGTAATAGTAGAATGCATGGCTAGAGGCTGGATTTTATACACTGTGGTAATGGTAGACTACATGGCTAGAGGCTGGATGTTATACACTGTGGTAATGTAGACTGCATGGCTAGAGGCTGGATGTTATACACTGTGGTAATAGTAGAATGCATGGCTAGAGGCTGGATGTTATACACCTGTAGTAATGGTAGACTACATAACTAGAGGCTGGATGTTATACACTGTGGTAATGGCAAACTGCATGGATCGAGGCTGGATGTTATACACTGTGGTAATGGTAAACTGCATGGCTAGAGGCTGGATGTTATACACTGTGGTAATGGAAAACTGCATGGCTAGAGGCTGGATTTTATTCATTGTAGTAATGGTAGACAGTATGGCTAGAGGCTGGAAGTTATACACTGTGGTAATGGTAGACTGCATGGCTATAGGCTGGATGTTATACAACTGAGGTAATGGTAGACTGATGGCTAGAGGCTGGATTTTATACACTGTGGTAATGGTAGACTGCATGGCTAGAGGCTGGATGTTATACACTGTGGTAATAGTAGACTGCATGGCTTGAGGCTGGATGTTGTACACATATAGATAATAAATATATACAGGGTGGGCCATTTATATGGATACACCTAAATAAAATGGGAATGGTTGGTGAAATTAACTTCCTGTTTGTGGCACATTAGTATATGGGAGGGGGAAACTTTTCAAGATGGGTGGTGACCATGGCAGCCATTTTGAAGTTGGCCATTTTGGATCTAACTTTAGTTTTTTCAATGGGAAGAAGGTCATGTGACACATCAAACTTATTGAGAACTAGCAGAAGGAACCGTCTTCACCTCGGTATATTTGATCTATTTAATTTAGTTTTTGTGTTTGTTGTTGCAGAGAGAGAGAGTCAATGCAGCTGACAGTAGTTGATTTTTACCTTCATTTTTTCAATCCCCATTGGCTGCGGAGTGGGAGGGGGCGCGACCTGATGGGGCTGGGGGCGTGGTTTAGCGGGTCATTGGAGGGGGTTGCTTTTAAGTCCTTCTTTTGAGGGTGGCCTGAATTAAAGGTCTATAGCACGGTAATGTATGAGGTTGCGCAATGGGTAGCAGTGGAAGAAAACATTGCTTCACATGGGTATATTTAATCTATTTAATTTAGTGTTTCTGGTTGTCGTTGCAGAGAGAAAGTCATCCTCCCACTCACCTCTGCAGCTGATAGAAGTTGAATTTTAGCTTCATTTTTTTCAATCCCCCTTGGATGTGGAGTGGGAGGGGGTGTGGCCTGACTGAGTCGGGGTGTGACTTAGCGAGACCTGGGAGGGGGGGGGTTAAGTCCTTCTTTTGAAGGTGACCTGAATTACAGGTCGATGTCATGGTAATTTATGAGGACACGCAATGGGTAGCAGTAGAAGAAAACATATTTTGCTACTACTGAATGATCTTAGTCTAATATTAGTCTAAAACATAAGTTATATTTATGGTAACCGGAATATACTTTAACAGTGTCATCCACAGCGCTTTGCGCCTTTAAGACAGCGAATAGAAATGGCTGAGCTCCTCAGCTGGATGCTAATTACCTGGCTGGGTTGTTATGGAAACTTGTGTGCATCTGGAGAAAATGGCAGTTGGAATTTGAAGTGAAATGCTCCCAGACTAATATTGGCTAATGGAGATCATATTTTGGGAATATCTCGGGAATGGTACGTCCTAGAGAGATGAGACCTGGTCTAAAACCTCCCCAGACACCTGATGTACCTGTGTGCCGAATTTGGTGAAAATCAGTCCAGTAGTTTGGTTGTGCATAGAGAACAGACAGACAGAAACGTATTTTTATAATATTAAGAAATTTCACAAGAAAACCATTATGTGCTTGGTTTTAACATAACTTTATTCTTTCATGAGTTATTTACAAGTTTCTTATAAAATGTGTTCAAAGTGCTGCCCATTGTGTTGGATTGTCAATGCAACTCTCTTCTCCCACTCTTCACACACTGATAGCAACACCGCAGTAGAAATGCTAGCACAGGCTACCAGTATCCGCAGTTTCAGGTGCTGCACATCTCGTATCTTCACAGCATTGACAATTGCCTTCCACATTATGGATGTCAGGTCCGAGCATTCCTAGATGAACAGTTTCCTGGAAAGTGGATAGGTCATCGTAGGACAGTTGAATGGCCCCCAAGGTCTCCTGATCTGACCCCTTTAGACTTTTATCTTTGGGGTAATCTGAAGACAATTGTCTCTGCTGTGAAGATACGAGATGTGCAACACCGGAAACTACGGATACTGGAAGCCTGTGCTAGCATTTCTTCTGTGATGTTGCTATCAGTGTGTGAAAAGTGGGAGAAGAGGGTTGCATTGACAATCCAACACAATGGGCAGCACTTTAAACACATGTTATAAGTGGTCAGAAACTTGTAAATAACTCATGAAAGAATAAAGTTATGTTAAAACCAAACACACCATTGTTTTTCTTGTGAAATTCTAAATAAGTTGAATGTGTCACATGACCCTCTTCCCATTGAAAAACTAAAGTTAGATCCAAAATGGCTGCCATGGTCACCCCCCATCTTGAAAAGTTTTCCTCCTCCCATATACTGATGTGCTACAAACAGGAAGTTAATATCACCAACCATTCCCATTTTATTTAGGTGTATCCATAGAAATGGCCCATCCTGTATATTAGATAGATGGGTAGATAGATATGATATATATTGATTTATTCACAGTGTATAGAGGAGCCACATGTCCAAACTCTACACCTCTACTGCACGGCCATGATGATGAAATGACACAATAACCTGTTTCCTTTGTTCTTTATTCGTATTCTTTATATTTCTGCCTCTTATGTGACTTCTCAGGATGGATACTGCTGGTGATGGAAATCTGACCTGCCCTGGTATATATCCAGATTGCAACAACCGGTACGTTGTTATACTTAATTCTTTATATTCAAGAGACCCTCACACTGGGCTCTGTTCACACCTGCAGCAGCTCCTCTGCCCCAGATTCCTTGCTGCAAAGACCAAAATGTTTGTGCTTAAAAAATAAATCACTAACCTGATGTAAACCCTCGTCATCCAATATCCTGTACTGTAAGTTGTGTGGATTCTTCAGGCAGAAGTTGATTTGTGGAGCCTTTACGTGTCCAGGCTTCACTCCATTCTTGTCATAGTAACATAGTTTATAAATATTTTAAAGGCCGAAA
>ONZH01000061.1:0-40630 GCA_900303285.1 Rhinella marina | reverse complement strand
GTAGGTGGACCTCCGGAAAATTTTTTTGGAGAGAGGGCCTGTAGGTGGACCTCTGGAAAAATTGTTTGAATACAGTGCCTGTAGGGGGCCCTCCTGAAAAATTGTTTGAAGAGAGGGCCTGTAGGTGGACCTCCGGAAAAATTTTTTGGAGAGAGGGCCTGTAGGTGGATCTCTGGAAAAATTGCTTGATTAGAGGGCCTTTAGGGGGCCCTCCTGAAAAATTGTGGTAAAAGAGTGCCAGTTGGACCTCTAAAAAATGGCGTTTTTTGGGTCAGCGTTGGGCAAAGACGATATGGAGGAGGAGGAGGAGTAGGAGGAGTAGAGAAGAGGAATCGGATACATAAGTTATTTAAATCTTTACCTGATTTCCCCCGGAGGAGATTTGAATTCCGGTGAAATCCAGGCTTTGTTCATTTTAATAAGCGTCAGCCTGTCAGCTCTGTCAGTTGACAGGCATGTATGCTTATCGGTGATGACGCCACCAGCTGCACTGAATACCCGCTCTGAGAGCATGCTAGCGGCAGGGCAGGCCAGCACCTCCAAGGCGTACAGCACCAGTTCAGGCCACGTGTCCAGCTTTGAAACCCAGTAGTTGTATGGAGCAGAGTGATCGCTACGGACATTGGTATGGTCAGCTAGGTACTCCCTCACCATCTTTCTGTACAGCTCCCCCCCTACTCTGCCTAGACTGGGGACAGGTGACAGTGTCTTGCTGGGGTGACATAAAAGTGGCAAAGGCCTTGGAGAGCGTTCCCCTGCCAGTGCTGGACAAGCTGCCTGCTCGCCTCCTCTCCCCCGCTACTTGGCCCACAGAACCATGCCCTCTGCCGCTAGCGGCGTCAGATGGGAAGAATTGTTTCAGCTTGTGCACCAGGGCCTGTTGATATCTATTCACTCTCATACTCCTTTCCTCTGCAGGGATGAGAGTGGAAAGGTTCTGCTTGTACAGTGGGTCCAGGAGAGTGAACATCCAGTAATCGGTGTTTGAAAAAATTCTTCTAACGCGAGGGTCACGGGATAGGCAGCCTAACATAAAGTCTGCCATGTGCGCCAGAGTCCCAACACGTAAGAATTCCCTCTCCTCACTAGCCTGACTCTCCATTTCCTCCTCCTCCAAGTCCTCCTCTTCAGCCCATACACGCTCAAGAGTTAAGGACTGAGCACTGGTACCCTCTACTGTCTCGCCGACATTCTCCTCCTCTTCCTTCTCATCCTCATCCCCCTCCTCCGATACGCGCAGAGAAACAGAACGGAAGGTGCTCTGGCTATCAAGCGACATATCTTCCTCCACCGTCTCTTGTGACAAGCGCAAAGCATCCGACTTGATGCTGAGCAGTGAGTTTTTCAACAGGCAAAGCAGCGGGATGGTGAGGCTGATAATGGCGGCATCGCCGCTGACCATCTGTGTTGACTCCTCAAAGTTGCTCAACACCTGACAGATATCAGACATCCACGTCCACTCCTCATTGTAGACTTGAGGAATCTGAGAGACCTGACTACCAGTTCTGGTGGAAGTTGACATCTGGCAGTCTACAATCGCTCTGCGCTGCTGGTAAACTATGGATAACATGTTTAATGTGGAATTCCATCTCGTGGGCACGTCGCACAACAGTCGATGAGTGGGCAGTTGTAGGCGGCGCTGCGCTGCCCTGAGAGTGGCAGCATCTGTGCTCGACTTGCGGAAATGCGCACAGATGCGGCGCACCTTGGTGAGCAAATCAGACAGATTGGGGTATATCTTGAGGAACTGATGAACTATTAGATTGAACACGTGGGCAAGGCATGGCACATGTGTCAGTCTGCCGAGTTGCAGAGCCGCCACCAGGTTACGCCCGTTGTCACACACAACCATGCCTGGCTTGAGGTTCAGCGGTGCCAGCCACACATCGTTCTGCGCCGTGATGCCCTGTAACAGCTCTTGGGCAGTGTGCCTTTTGTCACCTAAGCTCAGCAGTTTGAGCACCGCCTGCTGGCGCTTACCCACGGCACTGCTGCTGCGCCTTGAGCTACCGACTGAAGGCGCCGTGCCCACAGATGGTAATTCGGTGGAGGAGGAGGAGGGGTCGGAGGAGGAGGAGGAGGCATAGTAAGTCTGAGAGACCGTGACCGAGGTAGGCCCCGCAATCCTCGGTGTGGGCAGTACATGAGCGGCCCCAGGGTCATTCTCGGTCCCAGCCTCCACCAAGTTAACCCAATGTTCCGTCAGTGAGATATAGTGTCCCTGCCCAGCAGCACTTGTCCACGTGTCTGTGGTTAGGTGGACCTTCTCAGAAACAGCGTTGGTCACGGCACGGATGATGTTCTGTGACACGTGCTGGTGTAGGGCTGGGACGGCACATCGGGAGAAATAGTGGAGGCTGGGGACGGAATACCGAGGGGCAGCCACCGCCATGAGATTGCGAAAGGCCTCGGTTTCTACCAGCCTATAAGGCAGCATCTCCAGGCTAAGCAATTTGGAGATGTGGACGTTGAGGGCTTGGGCATGTGGGTGGGTGGAACTGTATTTCCTCTTGCGCTCCAGCGTCTGCTGTAAAGACAGCTGAACGCTGCGCTGAGACACATTGGTGGACACTGTGGAGGATCGTGGAGGATCGTGGAGGCGAAGGTGTGGCTTTCCGGTGGGAGGCGCTCGTGCCATGGTCCTGGGCAGGGGGTTGACTAGCAGAGGCAGCGAGTGACATAGGGGGTTGACTAGCAGAGGCATCGAGTGACACAGGGAAAGGAGCAGTGGTGTGACCCGCAGGAGGTGGTGAACGGCCTTGGTTCCATTGAGTGGGGTGTTTAGCACTCATATGCCTGCGCATGCTGGTGGTGGTTAGGCTAGCAGTGGTGGCATCCCTGCTGATCCTGGTGTGGCACAGGTTGCACACCACAGTCCGTCGGTCATCCTCACTTTCTTTAAAGAACCTCCAGACTTGCGAACATCTAGGCCTCGCCACGGGAGCTTCACTACGTGAAACAGTTGCTGCTGATGCACCAGCTCTGGCCCTGCTTCTCCCTCTGGCCACACCACTGCCTCTTACAACCTGTTCTGGTGCAGCACTCGCCTCCGCCTCAGAAACACTGTCTTCACTCGGCATATCAACCCAGCTTGGGTCAGTCACCTCGTCATCCTCCGATTCCTCAGTCTGCTCCCCCCCTCGGAATTCCTCCCCTTACAACAACTTCACCACTGTCTGACAACCGTGTCTCCTCATCGTCTGACACCTCTTTACAAACTTCTTCCACTAACTCAACATTGTCATCATCATCATCATCATCACCCACAGACTGCGACAGTTGGAAAACTTGGGCATCAGGAACGAGGTCAGCAGCAACCTGAGAAGTGGTTTGTGACTCTGGGAAGGGTCCTGAAAACAGTTCCTAAAAGTATGCCGGATCGCATTCCAAATTTTCCTGGGAGGGGGCAGACTGGGGCATAGGAGGTTGAGGTGAAGGAGCCAGAGGAGTGCTCCCTTGGGTAATGTGGGTGGACTGTGTGGAAGACTGACTGGTGGACAAATTACTTGAAGCATTGTCCGCAATCCACGAGATTACCTGTTCGCACTGTTGTGGTTTCAACAGTCCTCTACCACGTGTCCCTGTAAGTTGAGATATGAAGCTAGGGAGTGTAGCTCTGCGGCGTTCCACAGCTCCCTCATCAGCAGATACTGTCTCACCCTGCCCAGGACCACGGCCTCTGCCCCCTGCAGTAATTGAATGCCCACGCCCACGCCCTCGTCCTCAACCCTTAGCCCTGGGGTTCAACATTTTTTTGTATATAAGTGTATGATATAAAAAAAATAAATAAACGGGCCTGGTGTACTGAAACCCACAAACTTGTTCAGTCTGGTTGAATTAAGTGACGTACAGAAAGTGTCACCTGGACAGAATATATGGATTGGAGCGAGTGTGCTGAACTGTGACACACAGAAAGGTTACATGCAGCTTAGTAAAATGGATTTGTATCACTGAGCTAAAACAACTGAAAAATATCTTTTTTTTTTATTTTGTTTTTTTGGGAACGTGACGTGCAAGAACTATGGTAGAACTGACTGACACCCTGTTAACGGTGGCTATTTAGTCTGCGACCCAGACAAATGTCGCACAGAGATTTTTAGGATCAAGCTGTATACGTTATTGGTAGCAAATGACTTGGTTGTATTCTGTGACGTACAGAAAGTGTCACCTGGACAGTATATACGGATTGGAGCGAGTGTGCTGAACTGTGACACACAGAAAGGTTACACGCAGCTGAGTAAAATGGATTTGTATCACTGAGCTAAAACAACAGAAAAACTAATTTTTTTTTTATATTTTTTTTTTAGTTTAGTTTTTTTTGGAACGTGACGTGCAGAAACTATCGTAGAACTGACTGACACCCTGTTAACGGTGGCTATTTAGACTGCAACCCAGGATCAAGCTGTATACGTTATTGGTAGCAAATGACGTACATACAGAAAGTGTCACCTGGACAGTATATATGGATTGGAGTGAGTGTGCTGAACTGTGACACACAGAATGGTTCCACACTGCTGTGTGCAATGGATTTGTATCACTGAGGTATAACATTAAAAAAAAGGGGGTTATATATGGCGATAGCTGCACTACTAGTGCCAGCCAGCCAAGCCAGGAGACCAAAAAAAAATGTCTTCTAGCTCTTAGAAGGGCTGTTGGGTTCTTTGTGGGTGATTCCTGCCTAACAGAGAACTAAATGCAGGCCCTAACACTGTCCCTGAAAGGCAGCAGCTCTATCCCTAATGACATCCAGACGGCATCTGAGCCGAGCACCGCGGCCAGTCACTAGTATATTCCAGGGTCACCTTATCAGGCCAGCCAACCCCTGCTATCGACATGTAAGGGCCCCACGTGATGCTGGGTTTACCGTAGAGTCTCCTGGCTTGTGATTGGCTGTGTTTATGGGCGCCAAAAAAGCACGATGCGGAAGTTGCCATTTCCTCGAGCATGGCGAGATACTCGTCCGAGCAGCGAGCACTTACGAGTACCCTAATACTCGAACGAGCACCAAGCTCGGACGAGTATGCTCGCTCATCTCTACTTATATTACTACTCCCTGGTTCGTGGTTTTATAAAAACCCTACATGTGACTCTAATCTTCTGTCTGGACAGACAACAAGGCTCAGGAGTACAAGAGCTTACCATGCTGAATTCAGGCCCAATGTGGTGATTTACGCAACTTGTGCTGACAACTGTAGAGGCTCTGGAGTGAAATAATAAATAGAACTTTGTCAATGCAATATTTTAGTTTTTCTTTTTCAATAAATTACCACAAATTTGTAAAATTCTGTTTTCATTATAGGGTACTGAGTACAGAATTTTTTATTTTAACACAAGGCCGCAACATAATAAAATGTGAAAAAAGTTAAAGTTTTTCCAAATGCACTGTAAATGTCTTTATATTTTCAGATGCAAAACCTGTTGTTTTTAGCCCTGCTGTCATGTTAAGTGGATTTTTATTTTTCACAGAAAGCTTATGACCCACAGAGATAACTTTCAAAATCCTCTGATTTTAATTTTACATCTCCAATGCAGGTTAATAACCAGCTAGCAAACTGCTGCTTAGGATTTGTTTTAATCCAGTTATTTTATTGCTGCATGAAAGTTTCTTGCATGACATGATTCAGATAAAGTATATTCCATAACAAAGTCGGATTATTATTAATGGGAATCCGTCACCAGCGATCTCCCTATCAAACTGTTTGCATTGACACATACACTACTTGTGGTTTACATAATTAAAACACTGTTTTTCTAAGTGTTAAAGGGGTTGTCTCCCCTCAGTAAGTGGCATTTATCATGTAGAGAAAGTTAATACAAGGCACTTACTAATGTATTGTGATTGTCCATATTGCTTCCTTTGCTGGCTGGATTCATTTTTCCATCACATTATACACTGCTCGTTTCCATGGTTACGACCACCCTACAATCCATCAGTGGTGGTCGTGCTTGTACACTATAGGGAAAAGCACCAGCCTATGTACACTCCCATGGTCCCGGCCACCAGAGAGGCTGATGCTTTTTCCTATAGTGTACAAGCACGACCAT
Organism: Rhinella marina; assembly: GCA_900303285.1. Taxonomy (NCBI): domain Eukaryota; kingdom Metazoa; phylum Chordata; class Amphibia; order Anura; family Bufonidae; genus Rhinella; species Rhinella marina. The sequence goes on along the minus strand of ONZH01000061.1, from coordinate 34,585 downwards.
CACTGATGGATTGTAGGGTGGTCGTAACCATGGAAACGAGCAGTGTATAATGTGATGGAAAAATGAATCCAGCCAGCAAAGGAAGCAAAATGGACAATCACAATACATTAGTAAGTGCCTTGTATTAACTTTCTCTAAATGATAAATGCCACTTACTGAAGTGAGACAACCCCTTTAAGTGTTAAAGGCAAATATTACTTCCTTCTTTTGAATCCACTCCTGTTTTGGCTTTAACAACTGTATCAAAAAACCTTAACATGTGGCAACCAGGGGGCACACTGGGGACTTAAAGGGGTTTTACAGGATTTTGATACTGATGACTAGGGATGAGCGAACTTTTGAAAAGTTCGGTTCGATTCGGCGAACTTTCGTGAAATTCGGATTCGTACGAACCGATCCTGAAACGAACCTTGCTATAACGGCTGATTAATTGCAGCTACAATAGTGGGAGTCTGATAGGGTATAGTTTCATTTATTTGCAGTTGCTATTACAATGAAAAAAGTGGAAAAAATCAAAGTGCAAAAATAGTGAAACCTCAGCCAGGTCGACAACATTTGACAGCATTGAAGACGTCCACTGGAGCAGCATTGCCGTCAGCATTGCCTTGGACCCAGTAGGGTGGAAAACAGACATTTGACAGTGGAACCAGCAGCAGTAATAGTACTGTATTGGACCCAGTATGGTTGAGAACAGACAATTGACGGAGGAGGAGGAGGCAGCACTTGATTGCACCCAGGCCAGTATTGTTGAGAAGAGACAAGTTGAGGAGGCAGCTTCAGCAGCTCTTGATTGCACCCAGTACGTTTTGGACAGTATTCTTTTGGACCCAGAAGGACAGCCTGAGAGCACTGGGCCTGACATCGGTGGTAAGACACCGGGGCAGGTTGGACTGCAGTCAAAGCGGCGGATGCTTGCAAGGTGGTGGAGGCACAACTTGTGCTTCCCGCTGCTGGCCCCCTAAAGCACTGTGGAGGTGACAGTGGCAAGAATGGGCAAACTTCCTGATGGTCTTCTGGGAGGATGTTGACCCAATGGGCAGTAACAGACATGTACTGCCCTTGCCCAAAATTAGAGGACCAGACATCAGCACTCAGGTGCATGGTCTTGGACACCGAGAGTCCCAATGAGTCGCCAACCTTTTTCTGAACATTACTGTGCAGTGATGGGACAGCTTTGCCAGAGATGTAGTGGCGGCTGGGGACTCGCCATCTGGGGTGCGCACATGCCATGAAATCCCTGAAAGGCTGGGAGTCCACAAGGATACCCAATTGGATGTGACAGCGGAGAAAACCTTACAGGATGGTGACCTCACTTTGTCAGCTAAAGCTTCTAGCAAGGAGAGACATGAAACCAGAGGGATGACTGAAACAGCCAGAACCTTTCCTAATATGGACTTTTTAACTTTTTTTAACTTTTTATTTTTCTTTTAAACTTTTTTAATACCTTTTTTTAAACTTTTTTTTTTTTACTTTTTTTAAAACTTTTTTTGTTGCGGCTAAATGGGGTTGATGGCACCCAGCAGAGCAGCAACGTGTAGCGTGTACTCTCGGTCACGGGACAGGAGCTTACAGCCAACACCTCCTCTGGAGTCTCAGTACGTTCCACCCGCTGACTTTAGTGGACTTCCTCCTCCTCCTCCCTATCACTAAAAAGTGGTAGAGACTCCAAGGGCAGATCAAGGTTTGCCAAGAGTTCCCTGGCAGAAGGTGCCCCAAAGGTGAGAGGTTCTGTTCGTTTGTTAACCTGATGTACCTTAATATTTGCAGCACGGTGTTGGTGAACGGCTGGAAGACTGACCCCTTTCCCGTTTGTTCCCGGGGTCAGACAAGGCTGCCCTCTATCACCTCTCCTTTTTGTTTGTGTTATAGAACTCTTCGCGGAGTCTATCCGGCAGAATGGAGAGATCAGAGGGATCACCGCACCAGGACACTTCGAGGTCAAGTGCTCGCTGTACATGGACGACGTGACCGTCTTCTGCGCTGACCGGCGTTCGGTGACTGCACTTGTCCAGACCTGCGAGGAGTTCGGACAAGCTTCAGGGGCCAAAGTCAACTACGGGAAGTCGGAAGCCATGCTCTTCAGGGACTGGCAACTGGCTTCTTCTGCCCCCTTCCCCTTTACCGTGAAACCAGACTTCATCAAGATCCTCAGAGTCTGGTTCGGGAAAGAAGGCGCAGCCCTCAAGTCTTGGGAAGAACGCTTGGCCAAGGTGAATCAACGGATTGGACTATGGAGCCTCATTTTTTTTAAACTTTTTTTATAACTTTTTTTAAACTTTTTTTTCACTTTTTTTGGCTGTGGGGTGACGTCACACATCTTGATTTTCACAGAAAACCAGGATACAAGGGATTATAGGAGTAATAATCCCTTGTATCCTGGTCTATTCTGTGAAAAAAGTACAGTTTTGAGTCGCCGTTGTAATTTTAACCAGATTCGTTACGAACTTTCTCAAAGTTCGGTTCGGTGACGAACCAAACTTTTGGCAAAGTTCGTAATGAATCTGGTTCATTACAGTTCGGTTCGCTCATCCCTACTGATGACCTATCCTCAGGATAGGTCATCAGTATCTAATCGATGTACACCCGGGACCCCCGCCGATTAACTGTTTGAGAAGGTACCAGTGCTCCTGTGAGCACCGCGGCCTTCTGCATGCTCACCATGCACAGCTCCGTGCATTGTATAGTGGCTGTGCTTGGAATTGCGCTCAACCCTATTGAAGCGAATGGGGCGGAGTGCAATATCAAACACAGCCATTATGTGCTGCACTGTATTTGGTAAGCACAGAGAAGGCAGTGGCACTCACAGCAGTGCTGTTGCCTTTTCAAACAGCAGTGTGAACACAAGTAGATGGGGCCAAACAGCAGTGTGAGCACAAGTAGATGGGGCCAATACAAGTAGGTTGGTTCAGCAATACCATAGTGCAGCACAAAATACCACCCCAGCTGCACTAAATACCATAGTGCAGTGGTAGATATTGCCTCAGAAGCTGTCCTTCTGTAGTGGCCATCAACAGCTGTATGTTCTGCCCTCCTCTAGTTGTCTGTCAATAAGACATGGAGCCATTGGTACTCATGTTCCACTGCAATATTCAGCAGTATCACCATATAATTAAATTCAGGAGGACATCAGTAGCCACACATACATAAGCACTTGTTGCTTTCAAAGTTAATTACCACTGAGATTATAAGATCATGGTGTACAATGAGGAGGGCTTGGGTGGCTGCATGGGCATCGGCCCTCCGGGAAATTTCCCTGTAGGATCTATGGCCAGTCTACCCCTTGTGACACCACCCTTATATAGACAGGGGCATGTCTTTCAATCCAAATGATACTTAATCAACTGAATGTACCACAGGTGGACTCCAATCAAGATGCAGAAACATCTCAAAGATGATCAAGAGAAATGGGAGGACCCCATAGCAAAATTTAAAGTAGTAAAGGGTCTGAATAATGGTTTATATTAGTTTTTTATTTTTAATAAATTTGCAAACCTTTTTAAAATTCTGTTTTCCCTTTCTCATTAGAGGGTATTGAGTGCAGAATGGTGGAAAACTTGATTTTTTTTAAATTTTAGCACAAGGTCATAACGCAACAAAATGCAAAAAAAAAGGGCCTGGAGATTTTCTGAAAGCACTGTATGTGATGAAGATTTGGATGATTCATATTAATAAAATAAATTGAGTTGTATAGCTTTAAATGTGGCAACATTGTCTAACATAATGTTTGTAAGTCTTCCTGAGGCGACCTGACTGCGTTTGTGAACTATGTGATGAGGATTAGGTTGATTCACCTTATAAAGAAATTGACCAACCACAGCTGATATACCATGTAAGGAACTGTGCTTGGTCAACTGTGAGGATACTGAAATGTTGTGATCTCTTTACTTAACTGATTGTCGGAGTTCCTGAGAGTCATACCCCTGCCGATCTGATATTGATAACCTATCCTGAGAAAGGGCCGTCAAAATGTCAGACAATCCTTTTAAATACTGAAAACTAGCACAGTTTAACTTCCACTACCAGCCTACCTGAGGCAACCTGAATAAGTTACACAATAACTCAATGTCTCTAAAACGTATCTCTCTGTGAAATAACTATAAACCTAACTAGCTATTGTTTTCTCCTTACTGAGGAAGAACTGGTTAGGCCATAAACTAACTGTATTCTGTGTTTTAAGATCTCGTTCCTCTGTCTAACAGATGTTATATCCCTCCATTGTATAAACTAAGAAAAACAGAGTAGATCCTGGTGGGATCTTATAGCATTGTGATGGCTAACCTCCAGCACGCGAGTTTTGGGGAAACTACGACACCAGCATGCTCCATTAATTTCTATGGAGTTCTGAGAACAGCCAAAGCCAGGGGGCATCTTACGAGTTTTACAACAGTGGGAGTGCTGGAGGTTAGCCATCACAGTTGTGTGGTGTCTATGACATGTCCACTGACATCACAGCTATAGTCCGTCAAGATTGGCTGACTGCAATACTGCAAGGAATTGTGGGGGTTATAGTTTCATGTGATCCTCCTTCATCTTCTCTACTTCCTTGCATTCTGATACCTAAACTAGCAATTTTTGTGAGGTGAATCCTGAAAACACTGCCTGCCACTCGCTATTATCTCCTGCTACTCACCACGATTTGGCAAGTATGAATGTTACTACCATATGTTTGAAAATTCCCCTAAATCAATGCAGAATTACTGTTTTTCTGTACTTATTGTGTAATTATAGGGATCTCAGCAGTCAAAGTAGCGCCCCATAGCCTCCTAGCCACATGCTGACATTGAGCCGTATGCTTTCAGTTGAAGGCGTTACACAGCAGCAATGCAAAGAAGGGGTTAACACACTTCTATCAGTGGCTTCATTTCTTCAGTTTAGTGCAGCTGCTATAGTTTTCCCCAGCACACAGCTCAGCCTGTGCATAGCTGCTACTAAGGGGTCATGTGTCTGGAGAGTACAGTACATGACCTTGGAAAAATTGTCTGTCTCTTATGGTGAGAAGAGAGATTCAGGTAAAGGGAGATTGGATAACAATAGGGCAGTGTGAATACAAACTCCAACACATTGGATGCAAACATATGTAGCTAAAAGCTTATTTATAGTATTTGCATGCATTGCCACATTGTACAGTTTCTTTGTATTTCGCTGTATGTTATTTAATACATTTTTCTAGATGTACTTGAAACTAAAACAAATTGGTAGGTATTTAATACTGGCGCACTGTCCAGCCGGATTCCCACCTCCATGTTCTGGCTATTTTATGCAGCATGTTATGTTCTGGGATCTGTGATGCTGTATGTTCAGGTCAGTTACACTCATGGTCAGGCTGTGACCCATACAAGTAATATGAATGTGTCAATACCGTAGCATCCATCTAATAAAATGTTGTATTGCACCATAAAGTAAGTGAACCCCTTACTGCACCCTAAACTAAGTGAACACGTTATTGTACCCTAAAGTAAGTGAATGCCTTATTGCACCTTAAGGTAAATGAATCCCTTATTGCACCCTAAAGTATGTGAACTGCCAATGCACTCTAAAGTATGTGAACTGCCATTTCACTCTAAAGTAAGTGAACCTATTATTGCACCCTATGTGATTTTAGCAGACATCTACAAAGTAATTCTAAAAGTCATTTTGATTCTGACACTGACCAGTGAGGAATGTCAGACATCAAAGTTAAACATCATTTCAATTTGTCTCCTAGCTAGGGTTTGAAAAACATATATTTTTAAAGGTTTTTAATTGGGTATTGAACCTTAAAGAACTGGTTTGTAAACTAAATCATTACCATTAAGCAACAGGCTCGGCTCTAAGCAGTCATGAATTTTCTTTGGCTATGTGATTTAGCAGACTAATACACAGTAACTAAAACTCATTTTGACGCTGACCATTGAGGAAAGCCAGATATAATAGTGAAAAATCATTTAAATTTGTCTCTTAGCTAGGATTTAAAAATATATTTTGCTATTTAGGTTTCTATTGGGTCTTGAACTCAAAAACATCTGGTTTGCAAGGCAGCAATCTTACCACTGAGTTATAGGCTCTTCTACAGCTTTACCAACTTTGGCAAATAAGCAAAATGACTATATTTTCAACAGCATTTCAGAGAAATAAAATGCCTATAATTGCAACTGTGCACACCATAGAGCTATAGGCTTAGCTATAGTCAGTTATGGACTTTCATTGACTGTGTGATTTAGCATACAAATAAACAGTAAATCTATAACTCATTCTGACTTTTACCCTCACCTGTGACATCAAAGTCAAACTCAGATGTCAAGTGTCATAGTCAGGTGTCAGATAGTATTGCCTCACACTGACATTATTCTGATACTTGACTATGATATCTGACCATGTCCGAAAATTAACATTATATAGTTATGGCCTGTTAACCTTTCAGCCCAAAAATAAATAAGGACCATTTCCATTACAGAAAATCCCAAATAGACCATAAGTTTGAGATCCCATCCGCCATCACATGCACTGCTGTAGCCACTCACTGTCCTTAGCAGTCACATGCCACTTAGGGGGATGATTTCCTGGATTATTACAGTCTTTAACAGATTGAAAGTTAGGAACCTAATTGCCCAGGCAAGAAAATTAGGTCAACAGCACAGAGTTATAGCAGAAGTTGATTAGCAATTTGAAACAGCCATGCAGCAGCACACAAAGCAAGAAAGGGAGGGGTGTGGTACTGAAGGCAAAAACGGGAATAATAGCTGTTCAATGAGTAATGTTCAGAGCAGCAACAAAGGCAGTTAACGCATTGTACTGCATCAATATACAAGTTTCATTCAATACATTGTATTACATCAATACACCATTGTAAACTGTCAACACTAGTGCACTGTTTTTTTGTAGAAGGAGTAGAACATTTCTTTGTTCCTCTGTCTGTAAATTACAAAAAAATACTTGCAATTTTGCTAGTATCGTTTAATAATCTGTGTAATAAACCTGTGACTTTTCATTTGTAGACCTCTGGTAAACAAATAGAAAACGAAAGACCCATGCCTCATCATCCACAAATCAGAATCTGTGTCGCTGTAACAGTGCAACAGGAATAGCAGAACACTAGACACCACAAGAACAGCCAGTAGCAGTAGTAACTACAGGCCATAGTTTTCTTTCACTTAACTTCTATTGGGGTGCCTCAAAAAAGGCAACAAAACCCCATGTGATTTAAAAGGTACTCCAGATAGTCTTTCTGTTGATGATTTGTATCAGAATCTTCAGAGTCAATGTTTGGACTGCCATAAAGAGGAGGCTGAGGACCTGATATGTATAGCTGTGTGTGTGTGGTGGTGGTAGTAGTAGTGACACTTGTAGCCATGGTGGTTGCAGAAGGCATTCATGGTGACAGTGGCTCTTGGGGCAAATACAGAGAAGAGAATCATAAGGGGGGAGGGGAATAAGCCCATGATAACATCAAAGTCTAATAAAAGTGGCAATGATTGTGTTTTGAACAGGAGTCGGATGAAGAGAAGACATTAGAGGAAGAGGGTGTTGGCCATACCAGAACTAGGCTAAGCTCGTCTGCCTCTAGGTCTGTGTGAGTATTTCCTGTCTGGCAATTTTTCTTTACAAGGCCATCCCACTAAACCAATGCAATGTGTAAGATCTGCAGGGCAAAAATAAGTTGTGGGCATCCAAACACAAATATAGGTATCAGGGCCCTGTTGCAACATGAGGTGGCATCACTATATCCAGTGGGGAAAGAAAACTGGCCAGCATTCAGAACAAGTCTGTTCTCCTTCTCATGGTCTTCTTTGTGGTAGCCAGGCTGTGTCCCCAAGCAGTACTTTATCTTTGTCGTCATCATGAGCTGTTTCTTCTCTTGCTCAAACTCCTCCTCCTTGTCATCCACTATATGTTGAGTTTTGAGGTTGCGGTTTTATTAAGCTTGTTCTGAAGATTTGGGGGAACTACAGACTGGTACACAACACTGCAGGTATTACACTAGCTTATCATGCTGGCTTCTAAAGCTTAAAGAAGTTATTAAAGTGTAACAGTCATTCTATTCTTATTTTTGCAATGTGTAGGGGCAGTGATACTAACCATTTTTGTAATATACTTTAATTACTGAAATCATACCTTTCTATTACAAAAATAGCTCTAAAGTGGCCCATTTTGAACATTAGCTACGCTCCTCTGTCTTCTGTTTACACAACAGTGGAGACTTGCGCCACACTGACTGTGTTAGGTAAACAGAAGACAGAGGAGCATTGCTAAGGCTCAAAATTTTTCTAATAGAAATGTATGATTTCAGTAATTAAAGTATATTACAAAAATAGTCAGCATCTCTGTCCATACATTACACAAATATAACGGCAGTTACACTTTAAGTTACACTGTCAGGATGGTGCACTAATCCTTTGATTTTGGTGCTTGCTACATCTGTTGTATTAGTAAATGTGTTGAAATTCTACACCTTTACCAAAATTTAATTATGTAGGCATCATTATTCGTTGTTAGCTATCTATAAAACATGTGTCATTGTTCTCCTAATGTTGTGCACGTCCACGCTTTCAGCAAAATATAATTCATCAGATATTGCTTTGTCTGGCCAGAAGTCCATCAAAATTGTCTTGTTAGTCTCATAATGTGGTGCACTTCCACGCATTCACTCAAATTTTATTCATCAGGCAGTAGTACTTTTGTACATCAATATGTTAAAATTGTCTTGTTTATTAAATTACTGTTGTCTTTCTCCAGCATATACCCTGTTCCCTGACTCCCATGAACTTCTGGGCAAGCAGATTGGAACAGTGGGTGGAACTGGCCCACTTTGTTATTGCTGGACTGTCTTGTCCAGGCTCAAGTAGGAAGACAGTTTTCAACAAGGCAAGCAGGCAAAACTGTCCTCAGAAAGTGTAGAAGACTACTTTTGCCAAAATTAATGAGGCATGGATCTGTGAGGATTTTCACATACCTCCAGTTGATGCAGATGAATAGATCTGTCATTGCTGAAGGTGGCTATTTATCTCTGGCTTGATCATGCCACTGCCACTGTCTGCCTGCCTACCATCATATTCCATACTCTACATCTAGCTACTACTATTACCCCTACACAGCCACTACTACTACTACCACTACACAGCTACACACACACATCTACTGCCTTGTCTGTTCAATGCTGTGCTTCTACTGCTGCTGCTTCTATTACTGCCACATGCCAGTATCACCCTCTACACACCTTACCCATTCCACATCCACACTGTATCGCTACTTCACCCAAATAAAAGGAAGCATTTTTCTAGGCTTGTTCAGAACAAGCCACTGTTTCTTCTGAGTAATTATCTGGGAATTAATATAATAGGACAGATCATCAATATCAAATTGGAGGTGACCCCTGCTGATCAGCGGTTAAAGACCAGAAGCTTCATAAGGTTGCCTAGCTTCTTCCTAGGTCATGTGACATCACTGTACATTGGTCACATGGCCTAGTTGCATTGTACTGCACTAATATACCAGTTTTATTCAATGCATTATATTATGCCAATACATGCTGAACTGCAATACCAAGCACAAACACAACACAATTAACCAATGCTTGGTTAAGGGAGGCTGCTACCTCCACCAGAGGTCAGAGAGCACCGCAGTTTCCTGAAAAAACTGATTGGCAAGAATATCAGGACTCCGACCCCCGCTGATGAGATACTGATATCTGGTGCATAAGTATCAGTATTATTTCCCGGGTAACCCCTTGTGTATTTAAAAAATATGGGCAGTTTAAGGCTCTTACAGCATAATTTATGGACTCTTGTTCAGTATAGGTAACTGTTTCTTCTCGCACTACCATGTGTGTATAAACACAGGAAATAATCTGCCCCATTAAGGAATATTTTTTAGATCATGTGTTGAGAACAAGACAGACCCAGAGCAATGTACAGACCCATTCAAGTGAATGGAGCTGACTGTAGTTCCCTGGTGGCCAGGAGCAGGAAAGAGTTTGAAGTGCATGCTTCCTGCTCGAGTATATGGGGGTTCTAGAGATTGGACCTTACTAATCATAAAGTGAGGGCACATCCATTCAATATGCTATCACTTAATGAAAATGTTTATACTGTCAAAAGCAGTATATATATATATATATATATATATATATATATATATATATACACTCACCGGCCACTTTATTAGGTACACCATGCTAGTAACGGGTTGGACCCCCTTTTGCCTTCAGAACTGCCTCAATTCTTCGTGGCAGTGATTCAACAAGGTGCTGGAAGCATTCCTCAGAGATTTTGGTCCATATTGACATGATGGCATCACACAGTTGCCGCAGATTTGTCGGCTGCACATCCATGATGCGAATCTCCCGTTCCACCACATCCCAAAGATGCTCTATTGGATTGAGATCTGGTGACTGTGGAGGCCATTTGAGTACAGTGAACTCATTGTCATGTTCAAGAAACCAGTCTGAGATGATTCCAGCTTTATGACATGGCGCATTATCCTGCTGAAAGTAGCCATCAGATGTTGGGTACATTGTGGTCATAAAGGGATGGACATGGTCAGCAACAATACTCAGGTAGGCTGTGGCGTTGCAATGATGCTCAATTGGTACCAAGGGGCCCAAAGAGTGCCAAGAAAATATTCCCCACACCATGACACCACCACCACCAGCTTGAACCGTTGATACAAGGCAGGATGGATCCATGCTTTCATGTTGTTGACGCCAAATTCTGACCCTACCATCCGAATGTCGCAGCAGAAATCGAGACTCATCAGACCAGGCAACGTTTTTCCAATCTTCTACTGTCCAATTTCGATGAGCTTGTGCAAATTGTAGCCTCAGTTTCCTGTTCTTAGCTGAAAGGAGTGGCACCCGGTGTGGTCTTCTGCTGCTGTAGCCCATCTGCCTCAAAGTTCGACGTACTGTGCGTTCAGAGATGCCCTTCTGCCTACCTTGGTTGTAACGGGTGGCAATTTGAGTCACTGTTGCCTTTCTATCAGCTCGAACCACTGCCCATTCTCCTCTGACCTCTGGCATCAACAAGGCATTTCCGCCCACAGAACTGCCGCTCACTGGATGTTTTTTCTTTTTCGGACCATTCTCTGTAAACCCTAGAGATGGTTGTGCGTGAAAATCCCAGTAGATCAGCAGTTTCTGAAATACTCAGACCAGCCCTTCTGGCACCAACAACCATGCCACGTTCAAAGGCACTCAAATCACCTTTTTTCCCCATACTGATGCTCGGTTTGAACTGCAGGAGATTGTCTTGACCATGTCTACATGCCTAAATGCACTGAGTTGCCGCCATGTGATTGGCTGATTAGAAATTAAGTGTTAACGAGCAGTTGGACAGGTGTACCTAATAAAGTGGCCGGTGAGTGTATATACACATAGGAAAAAACTGGCAGCACTACAAAAAGGAAAAAATGGGGTGCAAAGCCTATGATCTGACTAGGATCATCAATATATACGAAAAAAGGCAGCGCTCACCGCAAAAAGTAAAAATAAAACTCTTTTATTCACGCCAGTGGGCCATGCGACGTTTCGGCTCTATATCATGAGCCTTTCTCAAGCAAATGTGTATACCAAGTACAGAGTATTTAAGCAAGAAAGTGCACAAGTGTATAATCAATCAATCAATAATCAATATCAAAATATAACAAAAGTGAAACATGATGCATAATTTACATAAATGTGAACATGATCCTATGAGAACTAAAGTGACAATACATAATATATATAATTCAATGCATAAAAACAATTCATATAAAAGGTGCTTCATACATAATTGGATCAATATTATAATCTAAAAGTGACAGGTGTTGCTCGTGATTAAAAAGTGAATAAATAAACCAGCCTGATCCATGTGAATGGGAGAAGTCCATAGCAGGGCAATACGAGGTACCGATGTTGGCATCTCTAAACACTGATTGCGCATGTCAGAAAACGTCTCGGAAAAAAACATGTTCGTATCCAGGAGGAAGTAGCTTGCATACTGCGCATGTCAGACATGCGCCCCACCTTAGACACGAGCAGAGGCGTCATGAGAAAGACTGGCAGAGTGCCCTTAATCCGGGCGCATGCACAGACAAAAAAACTAGTGAGCGGTAGCCATCTTGGATAAGGTAATACACCCGATCGTGACAGATTCTTGTCAATTGATCTATCAGGGGACTCCTGTATGGTTTGTAATGCCACTAAATCTGCACCTGGACAAAAATGGGGGCAATGGATAGTAGACACACGCAGTATGTCACTAATTCATGCACCATATCGCTATTAACATGCCGATCCGCTGAAAGCAGAATGTCATATCGACTGCAGATATAACCACATCGTCCCATAGTCAGAGTCAAAGTGGCCACTCATACATATTGGTGTATCTTAGACCAAGGCATATATTGGCACGTTATTACAAAATACAAGTCATCCACCTCCTGTATATATATATACTTCTAGTAAATATCAATCTATAAGCCCATAATCAAAGTATAGAGATGCGCAGTGGATAAACAATTGGTCCCCGTACTGTTCCGCTGGACACTCTCAATTCACAGGATCCTATAAAAACAACAAAAGAAAAAATTAGTGAAATAGACAAAAAATATTTTTGTTCATAATACAATGAAAAAAACACATATACACAATAGGAATGTAGAATAGGACAAATTCCACTGGACAATCGGGCAAGACTCCTAAAGTAATACACTCAATTTATACTCCGCATTCAAACCAGAAGGATACATAGTAGATAATTTATGTATCCACTGGAGCTCTTTATTTAATAACAACTTCTCTCGATCACCTCCACGTCGTAATGGGGGGACATGGTCTATTATTTTAAACCGGAGTTGATGTTCAGAATGTTTGTGTTCCAAAAAATGTCTGGAAACTGGCAGATCCAACCTTTTCTTCTGAATTGTATATCTGTGGTAATTGAGTCTGGTTTTTAAATCCAAAGTGGTTTCACCCACATACCACAGATTACATGGACAAATTAATAAATAAATAACAAAAGCAGAATCACATGTCAAGAAATGGCATATTGTGTATGTATGTCCAGTAGCTGGATGAATGAACTGACTCCCTTTTATCATAAAACGACAATTTATACAGGACAGGCAGGGGTAACAACCCATTTTTTGGGGATGTAACAACCTCTGTCTGAGCTGTTTAGAAGGGGTCATATCCGAATGTACCAACTGATCACCAATGTTTCTAGAGCGTCGATAAGATAGAATAGGAGGAGCCCTAAATTCCACCACATCATTATGCCCTCTACGCAAAATTGACCAATTTTTCCGTATAATGTTGCCTATAGCATGTGATTGTTCTGTAAACTGGGAAACAAAAAATACCCTTTTCTGTGCAGAAGACCTAGTCTGAGGTTGGAGAACAGCATTTCTATCCATTGCCAAGACATGTTTTAATTGGGACTGTACCAACATCTTAGGGTAACCCCTATCTTGAAATTTTTGAGCCATGGTGTCCAGCGTATCAGGTAAGAAAGAATTGTCAGATACAATGCGTTTAACGCGTAGCATCTGGCTCTGGGGTAAGTATTTTATCATGTTACGTGGGTGTCTGCTGGTATAATGCAGAAGAGAATTTCTGTCAGTAGGTTTCACAAACAGGTCAGTTTTCAGGGTATGGTTGACCAAGGAGACAGTGGTGTCAAGAAACTGTACACTCGTATCAGCGTGCACCAGTGTAAACTTGACATGTGGGTCTGATTGGTTCAAAAATGTATGAAAGGACAACAGCTCATCAAGTGAACCATGCCATAGGAGGAAGACGTCATCAATGTATCTCCACCACCTCACCACATGGGTGAAGTGGTGGGAGACAGAGACGACATCCTCCTCCAAATGGCGCATGTAAATGTTTGCGTAGGTAGGGGCTGCATGATACCTCATAGCCACGCCCTTTTTTTGCACAAAAAAATTGATCCTGTAATAAAAAAATAATCATGGCGTAAAGCAATATTCAAAAGATCAATGATAAAGGACTGACACTCATGAGTATATGTAGAGCTTTGCAGAAAGTGGGAGACAGCTGAGATGCCCATGTTGTGATCAATAGAAGTGTATAATGACACTACATCAAAGGATGCTAAAATGATGTGGTCATATGGAGATAAATCTACTTGTTGTAATTTCATGAGAAAATCAGACGTGTCTTGTATGTATGAACTCGCTTCAACAGCATATTTGCGGAGAATACGGTCTAAAAAGATGGCCATATTAGAGAAAACTGAAGCTGTACCAGAAACTATAGGGCGACCAGGTGGGTCAACCAAGGACTTATGAATTTTAGGTAAAACGTATATCACGGGAGTGATAGGAAAAGTAACAATCAGAAATCTCTCCAAGTCGTCATCTATAATACCGCCACAAAGAGCCTCAGTGAAGATATTTTTAATTAAGCGGATAATCTCAAATTTGGGATCAGACGCAACAGGAGTATATACATCGGCATCTGAGAGCTGTCTCCACACCTCCGCTACATATTTGGCCGTGTCCATTATCACAATAGCACCACCCTTATCCGCAGGCTTGATAGTGAGGCTCTGGTCCAAACGAAGTTGGGCCAGAGCCTCACCCTCAGCACTGGTCAGATTAGGGTATTTGAGTGTGAAAGGATCAGTGTTCTGTCTAAGAGACAGCACATCCCTATTAACAGCCGAGATAAATATGTCAATGGCAGGTGAACTAATGGCTGGAACAAAATTACTTCTGTTCCTCAATTGTAATTGCTTTAAAGACAATTCACTGGAACGTACATCAATGGTATCAGCCTGATCTTTAAACAAAATTTTTAACTTAATGGAACGAAAAAAAGAATATAAATCTCTGTCAATCTGAAACCACTTGTGCGCTAGGACAGAATGATAGCCCCTTAGAAAGCTGGGCTGTGGTGAGAGTTTTAGATGAAATGTTGACTACGATGGTTTCTTTCGTTGGGCAGGTGTTCTGGTAGTCGGAGGACGGGTCCTGCTGGCTCGAGTTTTTGATGAGCCTGTGGTGTCGACGTCCACCCCTTCGTTGTTGTCATCGTGGTTTACCTGTGACGGGGTGACTGTTCCTAAAAAAGGCTGTGAAGCAGGCATATGAGTAGTATTGTCCACTGGGCGTTTGCCCTTCTTCCGTATATCCCGTCTGTTAAATTGCTTGGAATCATCCTGGTGCCAATTATATACAGAACCCTTCTTATAATCATCAGCGTCACGGTTCCATTTTATACGTTTGGTTTCCTCAGATTCAGCCCTGAACTTGGAAAGAAATGCTGTCAGTCCTTCCTTGTATGTAGCAAAATCATCAGTGGACAGTTGGGTGATAAGTGTATGATCAAGTTCAGACATCTGCGTTTGAATGTCCGCCAATTTAACCTGTAGAAACTCTAAGTTCAATAAAATAAAGTCTCTAGAATATTGGTTTGACAAACTCTCAAACCTTTTACAGAAAAAGTCATTGGAGACAAAAAGGTTGGGTTTGGTGCTCGATCTCATACCTCTAGGGATGCGATGTTGTTTATAATATTCCCCCAGTGTGACCATATGGAGATGCAAGGCAGTCCAACGCCGATTCAATGTTTCATATTTCCTCTTTAATTCTTTTATGGATGGAGTATTGAGAAAGGAGGGATCTCCTGATACACCCTGTAGAATCCTGTCCACATCCTGCTGTGTATAATATCTCACTAGGTGAAACAGTGGAGTCCGTAACAGACATAGCAAAAAATGAAAAAAAAAAAAAAATATGGAAAAAGGAAAAAATACAACAGTGCAAAGCCACGTATGTCATTTATAAAAAGCAAAAAACTGGCAGCACTACAAAAAGGAAAAAATGGGGTGCAAAGCCTATGATCTGACTAGGATCACCAATATATACGAAAAAAGGCAGCACTCACCACAAAAAGTAAAAAGTAAAAATGCTGTATGTCGACGCTCAGACAGAGGTTTTTACATCCCCAAAAAATGGGTTGTTACCCCTGCCTGTCCTGTGTAAATTGTCGTTTTATGATAAAAGGGAGTCAGTTCATTCATTCAGCTACTGGACATACATACACAATACGCCATTTCTTGACATGTGATTCTGCTTTTGTTATTTATCTATTAATTTGTCCATGTAATCTGTGGTATGTGGGTGAAACCACTTTGGATTTAAAAACCAGACTCAATTACCACAAGGTTGAAAAGGTTGGATCTGCCAGTTTCCAGACATTTTGTGGAACACAAACATTCTGAACATCAACTCCGGTTTAAAATAATAGACCATGTCCCCCCATTACGACGTGGAGGTGATCGAGAGAAGTTGTTATTAAATAAAGAGCTCCAGTGGATACATAAATTATCTACTCTGTATCCTTCTGGTTTGAATGCAGAGTATAAATTGAGTGTATTACTTTAGGAGTCTTGCCCGATTGTCCAGTGGAATTTGTCCTGTTCTACATTCCTACTGTGTATATGTGTTTTTTTCATTGTATTATGAACAATAATATTTTTTGTCTATATCACTAATTTTTTCATTTGTTGTTTTTATAGGATCCTGTGAATTGAGAATGTCCAGCGGAACAGTACGGGGACAAATTATTTATCCACTGCGCATCTCTATACTTTGATTATGGGGTTATAGATTGATATTTACTAGAAGTATATATATACAGGAGGTGGATGACTTGTATTTTGTAATAACGTGCCAATATATGCCTTGGTCTAAGATACACCAATATGTATGAGTGGCCACTTTGACTCTGACTATGGGACGATGTGGTTATATCTGCAGTCGATATGACATTCTGCTTTCAGCGGATCGGCATGTTAATAGCGATATGGTGCATGAATTAGTGACATACTGCGTGTGTCTACTATCCATTGCCCCTATTTTTGTCCAGGTGCAGATTTAGTGGCATTACAAACCATACAGGAGTCCCCTGATAGATCAATTGACAAGAATCTGTCACGATCGGGTGTATTACCTTATCCAAGATGGCTACCGCTCACTAGTTTTTTTGTCTGTGCATGCTCCCGGATTAAGGGCACTCTGCCAGTCTTTCTCATGACGCCTCTGCTCATGTCTGAGCCGGGGCGCATGTCTGACATGCGCAGTATGCAAGCTACTTCCTCCTGGATACGTACATGTTTTTTTCCGAGACGTTTTCTGACATGCGCAATGAGTGTTTAGAGACGCCAACATCGGTACCTCGTATTGCCCTGCTATGGACTTCTCCCATTCACATGGATCAGGCTGGTTTATTTATTCACTTTTTAATCACGAGCAACACCTGTCACTTTTAGATTATAATATTGATCCAATTATGTATGAAGCACCTTTTATATGAATAGTTTTTATGTATTGAATTATATATATTATGCATTGTCACTTTAGTTCTCATAGGATCATGTTCACATTTATGTAAATTATGCATCATGTTTCACTTTTGTTATATTTTGATATTGATTATTGATTGATTGATTGATTGATTATACACTTGTGCACTTTCTTGCTTAAATACTCTGTACTTGGTATACGCATTTGCTTGAGAAAGGCTCATGATATAGAGCCGAAACGTCGCATGGCCCACTGGCATGAATAAAAGAGTTTTATTTTTACTTTTTGTGGTGAGTGCTGCCTTTTTTCGTATATATATATATATATATATATATATATATATATATATATATATTATATATATATATATATATATATACAGTACAGAACAAAAGTTTGGACACACCGAATTCAAAGAGTGTTCTGTATTTTCATGACTATGAAAATTGTAGATTCGCACTGAAGGCATCAAAACTATGAATTAACACATGTGGAATTATATACTTAACAAAAAAGTGTGAAACAACTGAAAATATGTCTTATATTCTAGGTTCTTCAAAGTAGCCACCTTTTGCTTTGATTATTGCTTTGCACACTCTTGGCATTCTCTTGATGAGCTTCAAGAGTTAGTCACCTGACATGGTTTTCACTTCACAGGTGTGCCCTGTCAGGTTTAATACGTGGGATTTCTTGCCTTATAAATGGGATTGGGACCATGAGTTGTGTTGGGCAGAAGTCAGATGGATACACAGCTGATAGTCCTACTGAATAGACTGTTAGAATTTATATTATGGCAAGAAAAAAACAGCTAAGTAAAGAAAAACGAGTGGCCATCATTACTTTAAGAAATGAAGGTCAGTCAGTCTGACAAATTGGGAAAACTTTGAAAGTGTCCCCAAGTGCAGTCGCAAAAACCATCAAGCGCTACAAAGAAACTGGCTCACATGAGGACCGCCCCAGGAAAGGAAGACCAAGAGTCACCTCTGCTGCGGAGGATAAGTTCATCCAAGTCACCAGCCTCAGAAATCGCAGGTTAGCAGCAGCTCAGATTAGAGATCAGGTCAATGCCACACAGAGTTCTAGCAGCAGACACATCTCTACAACAACTGTTAAGAGGAGACTGTGTGCAGCAGGCCTTCATGGTAAAATAGCTGCTAGGAAACCACTGCTAAGGACAGGCAACAAGCAGAAGAGACTTGTTTGGGCTAAAGAACACAAGGAATGGACATTAGACCAGTGGAAATCTGTGCTTTGGTCTGATGAGTCCAAATTTGAGATCTTTGGTTCCAACCACCGTGTCTTTGTGCGACGCAGAAAAGGTGAACGGATGGACTCTACATGCCTGGTTTCCACCGTGAAGCATGGAGGAGGAGGTGTTATGGTATGCGGGTGCTTTGCTGGTGACACTGTTGGGGATTTATTCAAAATTGAAGGCATACTGAACCAGCATGGCTACCATAGCATCTTGCAGCGGCATACTATTCCATCCGGTTTGCGTTTAGTTGGACCATCATTTATTTATCAACAGGACAATGACCCCAAACACACCTCCAGGCTGTGTAAGGGCTATATGACCAAGAGGGAGAGTGATGGGAGAGTGATGGGGTGCTACGTCAGATGACCTGGCCTCCACAGTCACCAGACCTGAACCCAATGGAGATGGTTTGGGGTGTGCTGGACCGCAGAGTGAAGGCAAAAGGGCCAACAAGTGCTAAGCATCTCTGGGAACTCCTTCAAGACTGTTGGAATACCATTTCAGGTGACTACCTCTTGAAGCTCATCAAGAGAATGCTAAGAGTTTGCAAAGCAGTAATCAAAGCAAGGTGGCTACTTTTGAAGAACCTAGAATATAAGAAATATTTTCATTTGTTTTACACTTTTTTGTTAAGTAT
The DNA here is from genome assembly GCA_900303285.1 of Rhinella marina. Taxonomy (NCBI): domain Eukaryota; kingdom Metazoa; phylum Chordata; class Amphibia; order Anura; family Bufonidae; genus Rhinella; species Rhinella marina. Next base: position 15,407 of record ONZH01000061.1, on the reverse strand, counting down.
ATAATACCACATGTGTTAATTCATAGTTTTGATGCCTTCAGTGTGAATCTACAATTTTTATAGTCATGAAAATACAGAAAACTCTTTGAATGAGAAGGTGTGTCCAAACTTTTGGTCTGTACTGTATATATATATATATACATATATATATATAGTTCTTTTTTGTTATATTTTATATTTGCTTGTTTTATACATCTCCTGCCTAAAACTATAATACTATATAAAATTAAACTTGAGAACTAATGTATACCTTAAAGAAGAACATTTTATTCTCTGACCTGTTAGAAAGGTGCATGATATAATCTGTACTGATTGTCATTTTCTTATCAGTGACTGTTTCTGTGAGTAATAATCTCTCTTCTTATTGTAGCTGGGTCATGTGACCAACTCCCTGACCTCCAACTGACCCAGGACAGAAAGAAAGTAACTGCTCTATTCATTCCTATGGGAGCCTCACTTTCAGTCTCATAGGAATACATAGAGAATTAGACTTCCTGTCCACACATAAGTCTATGTGTGAGTTGGTGGGTCTAATTGCTGGTCACATGACACAGATAAGAAACTTCAGGATGATATAAGTCAAAAATTCTAGCAGGACATGGAATAAAATTTTTGTCAGGAGTTCTTCTTTAAATATATTACTTGTGTAGGTGGGTAATGTAAAGTAAATGTGCTACTTTTTCTTATTTATCAGATCTCCAGAGATCCAAATATCTCTCTTCTTGACAGCTTCTATGCTCTTCCGAACCTTCAGTTCCTCTTTTCTTGAGACTGATGCTTCCAAACAGATATACATAGTGATTTGTCAGCTGCATTAAGCTATAGCTGAGATCTGAATTTTAAGAGACTATAGCCTAAAACAAATCATCACTGCAACATAGTTTCTCAGTATCAACATGGATTTAAAGAAAATTGAAAGCCGCAGTAGGTTCCCTATTGCAATCATTAGTCAGTAGATGGGAATTTTCGGTTTACTTTAAGTACAGAATCCCCCCTTTAAATGTTATCACAGAATTTACATTATAAGATGTAAATGGCTCAACCACTTTGATGCTCATGTATTATATTGTCTTAATGCATCTAATCTACAAATAGTGTTGATTAAAAAGATTCTAAAAATATCCATTTATAATACTAGTAACGTATGTGGGTGAGAGCCTTGTAGGCCCCCTCTGGCACCAGGGCTTCCATGTGAATGTAGCACCACTCTATCGAAGGTTACTGGTTACAACTAGCAGCATGTAGTATAATTTTGCAGTCATACTGTTGTTTGTCTGTTTGCCCCCTACTTCTTGTTCACATATATTAAGCATGAGGCATGAGTAGGTTACACAGTGTTTTAGGTCTTTAACCTCAAAGTTGCTACGAGGTTTATCAATATTATTTTGATTGCAAAATTGGACACATCCTTTAAAGGGATTTTCTATGACCTAAGAGTTTTTCTGTGTGCTAAAAATCCCCAGGATAGATCATAAAAATCTGATAATTGGGGATCTGTCTCTTGGTACCTATGCCAATCAACTGTTGAAAGAGACAGAGGCACTTGGGTTAGTACTGTCGTCTGTTCCTAAGCCTGTGATGCCATGTCCATCAGTCACATGGTCTTTGTGCAGCTTTGACTCATTCAAATGCATGGGATTGAGCTCAAATATCAAGTACAACCACTCTGCCACATAAAGGGCTATGTTCGGTTTAACAAGAAGACTACCATGGCCTCTTCATGCAACTTGTCCAGGAGTAACACCCCCATCAATCAGATGCTGATGACCACTCTGAAGATAGACCATCAATATTTAATTTCCAGAAAACCTTTTAAAGAGATTGTCCAGAATTTGTTTACTCTGCACCACCAACCCCCACCCCACCACCCCAAGTTATACGTGTGAAGAACACCATCTTTACTTATTCTGCACTGCTCTGTCTTGGCTCCAAAGTTGTCCAAGAGTCTGTATTCACTGTATTTTCAGTCCCCATCAACTTCCACATGGCCGGGAGCCAATGACTGGCCTCAGTATGGATATGTCACATCACCACTGGGTGAAGTGCCACTGTTGAGGCTAGTTATTGGCTGCAGAGGTGCATGTGACATCATTCTTCAGCATTTTGACAGGCGGGGGCCAGAGGTCCAGTAAAGAGAGCCACAGAGCTGGATTGATATGGGGTGGAACAGTTAAGTATGGATATTTTCACATGTACCACTGGGTGGGGGGCGGAAAGGGCGGATTGGGAAGTTAAAATGGTGCTGTAAAAAAAGCCTGAAAACTTGGTCTCATGTTGTAGGCCCAAATTGGCAGAGTCAGCAATACCATAGTGCAGAATATCATCCCAGCAAAACCATATACCACAATGTAGCACAATATATAGTGGTAGTCATCAGTAGATGCCATGTTCTGTTCTCCTCCTCCAGTTGTCTTTAATTATCATGAGAGCTTGTTATGTGCCTGCCAGTGGCAGAGAGGAGGGCTTTGGCAGCCCTCTGGGCATTGGCCACCAGGAAATTTATCTGTAGTTTTTATGACCAATTCTCCCTGGGGGTTGGCATTAGAAAAATAAAATTTGTCAAAACCCCTATAAGTACTGCAGGAGTTATAACTGTCCAGAATAAATTGAATCATCATCATAGACTTGTGGAAAATAGTGGTGGATTCACAGAGGGCTTCCACGTCTTTATGTTAGGGCTGGCATGCTCAACCTGCGGCCCTCCAGCTGTTGCAAAACTACAACTCTCAGCATTCCTGGACAACCTACAGCTATCAGCCTACAGGAGGGCATGGTAGGAGTTGTAGTTTTATAACAGCTGGAGGACCGCAGGTTGAGTATCCCTGTGTTGGGGAATTACTATTTATGCATTTCCCTTGTAGAATCGCCCCAACTAGAACCTTTGCTAACGTTTTCTAACTATGTTCATACAGACTGAAAAAGCTTTAGGACTCAGACAGGTTTAGCATGCATGATAAGGACAGAATGACCTATTTTATATGCGATTTGGGAATATGTCCGTTGCTTGTTCTAGAAGGCACTGCTATACTCATTCACCTCACACTGTATGGTTCATAAAGGTGGCAGTGCAGAGACATCAAATTGATTTTCTAACTATTCTTCTGTATTCCAATCTATGGTCTGCTGTCTTTCAGTTCTGCTATATCTCTGGAGCAGATTACATTCAGCAGTAGCAATGAGTAGGACATCTACATGTTGAGTGCAAGCACAAATTGGCACCATTAATCCATGTCAGCACAGCAAAGCCATTTTCCTAAACATTTTTACACTGGAGAGAATGAATAATGTTATGGGTTCTATCACTGTAAACAGTTGCATGGAAAAATGTTTTAGTATCAGTTCAACCTACCTATAGATTCCTAATCTGCAGTTACTTGTCGTAAATTAGGCGCAGCCTCCAGCAGTGCATGGAGATATCATAGACGAGTCTATGAAATATTTCCCCTGAACTGTTTAACAGAGAAAACTGCAGGTTAGGAATCTATAGTTAGGTGGAATTGATACTAAAACATCTTTCCATGCAACTGTTTACAGTGATAGAACCCATAACATCATTCATTCTCTCCAGGGTGAAAATGTTTACAAAAATTGATCTGATGTGCTGGCATGGATTAATGGTGCCAATACGTAGATGTCTAACTCATTGGTACTGCTGAATCTAATCTGCTCCAGAGAAGTAGCAATACTGAAAGAGAGCAGACCAAAGAATGGAATTCAGAGAAACAAAAAATAAATCTGAGGTTTCTGCACCGCCACCTTTATGATTTGTACAGTTGGCGGTGAATTCGTCTAGTAGTGTTTCCTAGAACAGGCAACGGACATATTCCCAAGTTATGCCTCATCATAAATTAGGCACAGCTGCGGCAGTGCATGTGCCTAAACTGAAATCTATGCCAGCCCTTAGCTCATGTAGATTTTAGTCTTCTTTATACCAGAATATTGGCGTAGTAAAAGATAAATATGCCGGGCCACTGGCTTTGCCCTCTCTTCGCCCTAGCCATACCTTCTTTTTGGAAAAGTGGAGAGGGCAGTGGAGCAAAGCAACTTGGAATAAAATTATTTTTAAAAGTCGCAAACATGGAAGAAAGAAATGAATTTTGCAACTACTATTAGGCATTCAAAAACTGAGATGGCAGCTAGTAGTGTTGAGCGAATCGAAGTTAATGAAGTAGACTTTGATCCGAATTTCAGGAAAAAAGTGATTCATCACAAAGCTGAATTTCTTTGTGCATTGTGGTGATAAACCAATTTTTTTCTGAAATGGCGGTTAAAAAAAAAAAAAAAGCATACTCACCACATGCATCTGGTCTTGGAGAGGCCGTTGCAGCCCTTTTGATTGAAGAAAATATGTTATACGTCTCCCTATCCACCCAACATGATAACATGGTGACATCATTACTATAGATATATATATATATATATATATATATATTTATACAGTTATTGTCACCCAGGGTGACTTTAAAAAAGTTTTTTCAAAATTAAAAAATATATATATCTATGAGTTCAAATCACCCCCTTTCCCCAAAATCAAAATACATAAACAATAAAAAAAAAAAAACACATGGGCATCGCTGTATGGAAAATGCAATACTATTAAAATATAATAATATTTATCCCATATTGTGAATTGTCTAACGGGAAAAAAATAAAAATGGCCAATTCGTCATTTTTTGTCATTTCACCTCCCCCAAAAAATTTACTTGCAAGAAGACTGGAACAGTGGCCCGAACTGGTACAGTATATCTTCTCTTGTCATCTCAGAGAGGGTTTTCATCACGGTCCCAAATGGACCAAGTTGAAAAATGAACAAGGCATGGATCCATGAGGTTTGTTACACTGGTTTGTTACACTCCTCCAGCTGGGGCTGATGAATAGATCTGCCCTTGCTGACAGTGACTCATGCCAGTGTGCTGTCTGCCTGACTACCTCATGTTTTGTACTGTATGGCTGATGCTGCCACCATCTGCTGCTAATCCCCTGCCGACACTTCCATTACCCTGCCACTACCATTACACTAGAGATGAGTGAATCGATTCGTCGATTCGTTGATTCGTATCGAATCTTGGAAATTTTTAGCTGCGAAGCGAATCCGAATATTAGGTGATTCGCTTCGGCTTTGTACGCATTCGCTACATAGTTTGTCCTATAAATTATACGCTATTGCTACGTATAAGTTACTCTAAACACTGTTGCCTACGAATTCAATTCATTTGCGATGCAGACTCCTCCCTGGTAGCTCCGCCCCCTTCTCACACGAGCGAGGAAGACTAGGCAACTCAGGAAATTAAGATGGCGGGAGGATCTGGCCACTACAAGGTAATGGGCAAGGCCCAAGTTGCCACGGCCCTTGCCAGTGTGACCGCCCGGTGACTACCAAGACCATCCCTGAGAGGTCAGTGGGGGTCTGCTACCACAGCCAGTGTCGCTTTCATGAGGTCTTTTAGCTCCAGCAGCAGTGAAGAGGACCTGCTGGCCCTTAAGTAAGAAATCCGATCCTGCAGCTTTTATGGGAGCCACAACGTGGACTTAACCTGAAGGGTGAGCACTAGTTGGCGTTTGTTTTTATTTTTGTTGCCCTGCGTTTGTCCTCACCCAGATGGACATGGATTGTCAGGACTCCGCCCATCAAAAAAAAAGTTTTAACCAAGTTGCGCATACATGCGCCTCATCCCTTTTTTCCCCCTTTTCAGGTTATTGGGAAGCCCCTTGAAAGAGGGTTTTTTAAGGAATCTTTGCTGCTATTTTTTTACCCATTTGGATTACAATTTTACCTATGTGGATTACAAATTGCAACTGAGTTGGGAATCTGTTCCAGTTGTATGACAAGCGTCAGAAGAAAAGAGACTTAAACGTGTCCTGTGAGCATACTAGGTAGGTGATATTTAAAATGTTTACATTATACCTATAATGTATTTGCACCATATTGTTTGCACTGGATTGCTTGCACTAATGTTTTTACCTTTCAGCAACGTTTTCAACTATATTGCCCATTGTGTGTATTTCTTTACAGGTACCGCAATGTGTCCTCATATTCACTTTATTGTATGGTGGATGGTTGTACTATGAACTTAGCCGGATAGAGAGCACCTTACTTGTTCTACCTCAAATATACATACTGCCTCTGAGGGCGATTTCAGATCTGACCATTTCTGCTGGATCTGGCCCGGGGTCCGCAAGGTGTTGAAATAATGGCGTAAGCCTCGGATCACCTGCTGGATCACCTCCTTTTTATGCTGGTTTGGGTGGCGGTGTGTGCCATCGTAAATCGTAATATTGGCGGTCCATCAGCCGGACTATGTATTTCAGCTGTGGAACAGAGCTAAATGATGAGGATCGCCTGGATTCCATTTTTGAATATTCGCTCTGCCTCTGAGTGCATGCCGCTGCCTCTCGTCGTATGTGCCTGCGTATTACGTAATCTCGTAGACAATGGTACGCTGAGGATTCGTAAGCTATTTGTACGCTCATGCGCATGTCTTCTAAGAAGTTGCGTACATTTTTTAAATGAACGTTCGTTATTAGTGCGCGAATGTTCGCTAATAGCACATAAAAACGTATATTTTGTACGCAAATACAACAAATCTATTCGTTGAATATACGAATCTTAGGAAAACTCCGGCGAATGTTCGGCGAATAATTTTTTGAAGGATTCGCTCATCTCTACATTACACCTAAACACATCTACAGCCTTGTCTGTTTCATGCTGTGCTGTTAATGCTGCCTCTACTATTGCTGCCACATGCCTCTTATACCCCACACTTTCCACATCCACACTACACTTCCAATGAAAAGGGAGGATTTTTCTAAGGTCATTCAGAACATCTTTTGGATGCTTTTGCAGAATACACTCTTTATTTCTACCAATTAACACTTATGTGTATAAATGGCATAATTTTAAAAGGCATCGTTTTTGGAAGCTTGTGCAGAAGGAGCTATTCTTTCTCCTGACACTAACGTGTGTTTAAACAGGGAGAGATCTACCCCTGTTGAGGCACAATTTTTGGACATTTTGTGTCAATAAGCCACTGTTTTCTACCCATAACACTGTGTGTGTTTAAACACCATCTGCTCCCGATAAGCAACAATTTTTAGAAGTTTTGGAATATGAAAAAGCATTAGACATGTGCCAATGCGTGTGTTTTTAAATAATCTGTTAACACAGTGAACCATGCATTAACCTATAGCTATGTGTCTCAGTGTCACTCTGACATTATTTCCTATTGCTGACATTGCATCCAAGAGCTTATAGAGGGGGAAGAGAAAAAAAGAAATAGAAAATTAATGCAAAGAGATCAGGGCAATTGGAGCAACTTTGGTTCAGGTAGAATCGTCTTTGGTCTGAACCAAACTTTTTGAAAAATTTGGCAAAACTGAAACAAACCAAAAAGTTTGCTTTACCCAGACATTGGTTGGAGCCCTGACAGTGCCACATATTCACTTGTGCTATTTGGCCACTTAGGTTTCACAGCTGACTGGAATGTGGAACATGGATTTACAAAAGAATGGATACACATAGAAAATACACTTATTTCTCCATTGAAGCAACTTGCAACATGCCACAACAGCAGCCATATGGCATCTGTCATTACCTCTTCTTATTACCATTCTATCAAGCTTCTGTCTCCAACTAGATCCAATTGTACTCTACTATATCTCTTGAATTATTGCAGAAACACTTTCCTATTACACTACTCTACTTAGCTATCCCCCATTTGAACCTAACCAACAGCTAGGTTTATAGAATCTTTTGCATTTATTTGTTGGTGATTTCCTTTTATAATCTTCTAGTTTAACCCTTTAGTCACTGAGGGACCTTAGGCTGGGCTGCTGTCTTTTCATGGTGGCCATGTCTAAGCGCTGCATGGTTCCCCCATACACTAGAGTGCAGGGGTTCAGTTCTCACCTGGACCAGCAGGAGCACCAATCAGGGTTGATTAACCCCTTACATGCCGCTGTCAATGACACACACCTCATGTAAACAGTGACAGAGGGAGCAGACTCCTCTGTCTCCCATCGGCACCCCGCAAAAGCAATCATGGGGTGCCAATGTATGTATACAGTAGGCTGGATGAGGGGATATCTGAATTATTATGCAAAAAATATATCATATTTATTTCCAAACCTGGCTCCACTTTTTATAGATTTATAACCACTCCCTCTTAAGACTAAGCTATTAATCTGCAAAGTCCTTATCATATCTAAGATAGTTCTTTGCTGATACTGGAAAATGAGGTTATATTTGCTATGAAGGTTATCTGCCTGAATGGGTAAATGCTTGAAAATAATCTTTATTTTAAGATTTTTTGTTAAAAACATTGTGGCACTGTTCAGGCTGGGTAGAGGATACTTAGATACCTCAGGGTAGCAATATAGAGTTCTGCAGACTCTCTACCTACGACATTGTGTAAAGTTTGCAGTCTTGGCAGAAACATCACTGCAAAAATTTACATACATTTACTGCACCATGGCCATGCTCTGGTGAACACAACTGGCGACCACATGAAGCCCATAAGCCCATGTGCTGAGAAAGGATCTTGTTTAACAACAGCAATCACAGTCATGGGAGAGGGGATAGAGGAGTCATGGGTGGTTTTTAGCCTTCACGCAACCAAAATCAGAATATTAGTTGAGGGCTGGAAGAAGAACATTCTGGTACCACTGACGAATGCCAAATTATTAATCTTTCCCAACACACCCTCTATGAGGTCTCTCGTAGAGGTCTCACCCTTGTCCCTGACTGTAAATTGAATCAACTTAATTGAGTTAAAGATATTAACCTTTTCATCATAAAGCTTAAGTGGCATAAGTTCTTGCTGACACGACAGAGAACAATGTTAATGTGGAATGGAAGAACTGCAGGATATCAAACTATTACGTGATCTTATGGAAGAAGGTCAGAGACATTGGAGAAGGCCCATTTACAGACCTCTAACTACCCTCTGGAAAGAATCCCCCAAGCAATGAATACTCTAGACACATTCCTTACAGTGATAACAGATGAGATTAGATCACTCTAGATGGGCAGACCGGGAACATCAAACCTTACACGTGATTAAATTGATGCCTTGAAAACACTGGAGACTGATTGATCCATTTTGATTAAACCTTCGGATAATGGGGGCAACGTGGTGGTGATGGAGTCCACTCAATATGTAGAAATGTGTATGCGTATTCTCAGTGACAACGCATGTTATGAAAGGCTCAGGGAAAAACTTACTGATAGCTACAGGAGTGATCTTAGAAAGATCTTGGAAAAGGCAAGCCAACAGCTCCTTATCAGCAAAACAGAGTTAGCACTTATGATGCCACAATACCCGGTGACACCATCTTTCTTTAGCCTGCCCAAAATTTGTAAAGGGGTTAATCCCCCTAATGGCAGACCTATAGTTTTGGGTGTTGGAGGCCTCACGGAAAACATTAGCATCTATGTTGACCAAATTTTAAGACCATTTGTCACAAGTCTGCTTTCTGGCAGTAAGAGACTCAATGAACATATTGACATGTCTTAATGATGTATACTGTGAGAACAATACTCTTTTTGCCAGTCTTGACGTTGAAGCTCCATACAGCTTGATCCCACATAACAAAGGATGCGAGGCTACTCCAGTATATTTTGGGGCAGAACGTGTTCTCATTTGATTGGTGTATCTTTCACCAGCTCAGGGGTGTGGCAATGGGGAGCCCATGTACCCCCATTTTTGACAGTCTCTACCTGGGTTGTTGGGAGAAAAAGGTGGTATTTGGGAAAGACATGGAGAAATGGACCTCATCCATCACATTGTGGATAAGGTTCATTGGCAATATAATTATCTTCTGGAATGACACCAAGACAAGATTTGAGGAATTTGTCTCAGCTCTAAAAAAAAATAACATAACATTCTTCTCATCTGAAATTAATGATACACATTTTTTTTTACTGGATCTCTCCATCAATATCAGTGAATCCAGAAAAATTGTAACTAGGATGTTTCAGAAACCCACAGCAACAAACACACTGCTTAAATGGTAAAGCGGGCATTCACAAACATTTAAACGGGGGATCTCAAAAGGCCAGTACCTGAGGGATTCGGTAAAACTGCTCAAAATGGATAGACTTTAAACAGGCAACCTAAAAAGGAGATTTACATATGCATAACACCTTCTACATCCAAAGGTACATGATACGGAGAATGTAAAAATGTGAGTTATAGGCACATATGATACAGCAAATGAGGAGACACCGCATATCCTCACAAACCACTGGGGCATTCTCTAATCAAACCTAGATGTGGAGTATTTGGTTGGCAATTACCCATCAATTAAATTCAGATATGGAGGAAATCTAAGGGACAGACTGGTCCACAACACTTCAGACTCAGGAGGAGACATTGACAATATACTTTTACACAAGGAAGCCTGGTGGACTTTCACAGTGCAGATGGTGAAACCATTTGGACTTTATCTCCTGTACATGTTTTTATCTAAATGATATCTCATTCACTTCCAATTGACATGTATGACCTCAGTATCTGGGGTATGCCAATGATTTACCTAATGCGTGCCTCCACAATACATGATAAGTCTGGTTGTTATCTATGCATAGCCACAGTAAGACATCTATATGTGGACAAGAAGGATGGGACACAACGGCAGCTGTTCTCAGAGTGGATACTGTTACCTTCCCCAATGCATAGGCGCCATGTAATTTTAGGGACAAATTCTGTACGCATTAGGGATAAATATTGACAGTCAAAATATTTCTATAGTAAGATTTATCATCAACCACTTACAAATTAGTCCCTTTGGTATAATCTCAATTAAATGCATTGATGGTTGTGGTCTCTTAGCTGCCAATATACCCGGTGCCCATGTGTAGGCTTAATAAGTTACATAAATTAATTAACTGAATATATTACTTTAAATCGGTAATTACATACAGGGAGAAGTATAATCCATGAGCCTATATTATATATTTTAGTAACATCGATCTGACACAATTGTGTCATTAGTATACTAATATGTGCCCCTCATCTAACATATGTCACACTTAATTGTTGCAAATCTATATAGCATTTGGGCTATTGACGGTTGCTGTCTCTTTGATAGAACTGTTAGCCCATCCAATGCTCCTTCCTTAGAGTAGTGGCATGCAGCTTTACATATTATTACTTCTCTGGGATACATTGTCTAATCACTATCTTGTACAATGTCCTCAACGACAAGTTATAAATGCCGCCTTGGGATTACCCTCATGTATGATTCCCCACTGGAACCCTTGCAAAATATGGAGATGGCATGGGAGGTGCGTCATGGACACACCTCCGTTCTGTCTGGTTCATCTGTCACCACAGCCCAGCCCAGTTTAATGTGTCTATATTACTATAAGAAGGACTATCAGAGGCCGCACTATAGCCACTCTAGAGCCAGAGGCTACAAGCTAAGAGTTTAAGACAAAGACTCACTCCTGATGAAATGCTACCACTATAGGCAGCACAGAAACACATTGAGTGGGGTGCAATCTAAATGATAGTGTCAGGACCAGCAGTTCGGTGGGTCTCTTTGTCTGCACTGCTGGTCCATCCACTTCTGTTATTTGATATATGTGCAGGGGAGCCAGTCCTGGTTTTCCGCCTGACTCCTCTGCCTTGCTGTTTTAATGTTTTGTGTGTCATCAAGCAGGTGCTGGGCTCTGCCTCTTACCCAGTGCTCTATTTGTTGACTGGTGTGGCTGTCAGTCTCCCTGCACCTATCTGGTATTAGGGCGGGAGCTCTGGCAGCATTTAGGCCTTACATTTCCACCACTTAGTTGCCAGTGTTTGTTTTTTCCTGCACCAGCGTACTTCTGCCTTTATTGGCTGCTGTTGATATCCTGCTGTGTTCTGACCTCACCTTCGTCTCATCCTTTTGTACTTCGTGACCTCCTGTGACTGATCCCTGCTTCGTTCCGGGACTACGTTCTGATATATCCTCTGTACCGCATACCTCCTGGTTGACCTTGGCTAAATATTGACCTCCGCTTGCTTTGTTGTTGGCTTCTGACGTGACTTCCCGGTGTTGACAGGGGCAGGGGATTTGGGGTGAGATAGGGGTTGCCCATATCCTCTGCCTGACATATAGTAGGTATCCGACTCAAAGAGGACTAGGGATCTGGTCCACGACTCAACATAACACTAGTGACCCACTACACACCGCTATTTGGCTAACAAAGCCCCATATGGGAGGTGGTATAAGAGGGTTATAGTTTCTGAGGGACGTTAGGCAGTAATAGCATAGTCCTGAATGTCATTGTCCATACCTCATTACCACTCCTTTTTGCGGTGCCATTGAGGTTCTATTGGAAAATAGCGACAAATCCAGCACCAACCTTAGATCATTGAGTACTACTCTCACACAGTTTTATTGGTGGAGTTTTGTTGGGGAACAAGATCTTATCTCAGCACATGGGCTTTAAGTGGGTGCCAGTTGACCAGAGCCTAGAGTCCATGGTACAGAAAATGTATGTAAATCTCAGCAAGGGTGTTTTTGCCAAGACTGCAGACTTTACACGGTGTAGTTGGTTGAGAGTCTGAAGAACTCTATATTCGCTACCCTGGGGTATTCTAAGTATCCTCTACCCAGCAGTTCTGTGGTGTAGTCACAATGATTTTAACAAAAAAAAAATCTTCAAATAAAGATTGTTTTTTAAGTGCTTACCCATTCAAGCAGTTGACCTTATATATAAGTAACAGAAACATCAATCTCAGTTAACTTATATCTGCCATCAACACTACTTACCTCTAGAGATGAGCGAGTAGTGAAATATTCGAAAGTTCGAAATTCGATTCGAATAGACCGCGAAATTCGACTATTCGACCGGATATCGAATCCCATTAAAGTCTATGGGAAAAAAATGCTCGCCACTTGGAAATCTCAATTCGACCACTTGGAGGTCACCAAGTCCACCCTGGAACCTCAGAAAAGGATGCCAACACTGCTGGAATGCAACTGGGACAGCAGGGGAAGCATGTCTGGGTGCATATAACGCGCCCAAGTCGCACTATTACGCCACTATCACAGCCTCTCAACAATACACTCCAAACACAATCTAACCTCTCTGTAAAGTGAGACCATACAAGGAAACCTTCTTTCCTCTACATTGCCATGGACCCCAAGCCAAACTAGACAAAAAAGAAGATAAAATTCTGCACCCCTTAAAATCACGTTGCCTATGACAACCACAGATGGCATAGGCAAGGGGGAAAGCAAATAGACCCCACCCTAATTGTCATTGTGTGTGTGTGTGAGATGTGGTCAGACATGTCTTCTTTAAAATGTAAAAAACAACTCAAACACATGCAGAAGCCTTAAAATGCCCAAATTGTTGGCGCTTGAGATGTCAGTGACCCGACCTGGCCCAGTGTCATGTCTAGCAGGTAAAGCAGTGGGGATGTTGAGGGATGCGTAGGACCGCAAAAGGCAGGAAGAGGCCGTGGGCTGGCCAGAGGCTCATGGAAAATTTTGTGGAGGCCCAAGAGGTGAGACGTGTTAAAAATTGTGTGGAGGCTAAAGAGGTGAGACGTGTTAAAAATTATGTGGAGGCCCAAGAGGTGACACCTCTTAAAAATTATGTGGAGGCCCAAGAGGTGACACCTCTTAAAAATTATGTGGAGGCCCAAGAGGTGACACCTCTTAAAAATTATGTGGAGGCCCAAGAGGTGACACCTTTTAAAGGCTGCAGTTATCCACAGATTTGCATGCAATGTAAAATGGTTACACTAATTTTATAAAGGCAACTATCATGAAAAATCAGTTTAAATGTATTGAGGGCAGCACAGAGTATTTCACAGAGGAAGGAGTATTCTTTTATTTTTTTTCCTTTTTTTATATGTATATGCTGTTGCCTTCAGTATATGAGAGTTGATTTCATGATGCTACTGCAGCCACTTAAAAACGTTTTAAGTCTTGTTTTGTTTTTTTGAATACTGAGAATGCTATTTTGTACCAGATTTTGTATGTAAAGACTGAACACATTAAAATGAGAATGTTACCAAAATTATAATTTATAATTTATTTACCTTTTGTGGAGGCCCAAGAGGTGAGACCTCTTAAAGATTTTGTGGAGGCCCAAGAGGTGAGACCTCTTTAAAATTATGTGGAGGCCCAAGAGGTTAGACCTCTTAAACATTTTGTGGAGGCCCAAGAGGTGAGACCTCTTAAAGATTTTGTGGAGGCCCAAGAGGTGAGACCTCTTAAAGATTTTGTGGGAGGCCCAAGAGGTGAGACCTCTTAAAGATTTTGTGGAGGCCCAAGAGGTGAGACCTCTTAAAGATTTTGTGGCAGGCCCAAGAGGTGAGACCTCTTAAAGATTTTGTGCAGGCCCAAGAGGTGAGACCTCTTAAAGATTTTGTGCAGGCCCAAGAGGTGAGACCTCTTAAAGATTTGTGGAGGCCCAAGAGGTGAGACCTCTTAAAGATTTTGTGGAGGCCCAAGAGGTGAGACCTTAAAGATTTTGTGGAGGCCCAAGAGGTGAGACCTCTTAAAGATTTTGTGGAGGCCCCAAGAGGTGAGACCTCTTAAAGATTTTGTGGAGGCCCAAGAGGTGAGACCTCTTAAAGATTTTGTGGAGGCCCAAGAGGTGAGACCTCTCAAAAGATTTTGTGGAGGCCCAAGAGGTGAGACCTCTTAAAGATTTTGTGGAGGCCCAAGAGGTGAGACCTCTTTAAAGATTTTGTGCAGGCCCAAGGTGAGGTGAGACCTCTTAAAGATTTTGTGGCAGGCCAAGAGGTGAGACCTCTTAAAGATTTTGTGGCAGGCCCAAGAGGTGAGACCTCTTAAAAGATTTTGTGGAGGCCCAAGAGGTGAGACCTCTCTTAAAGATTTTGTGGAGGCCCAAGAGGTGAGACCTCTTAAAAATTTTGTGGAGGCCCAAGAGGTGAGACCTCGATAAAATTATGTGGAGGCCCCAAGAGGTGAGACCTCTTAAAAATTATGTGGCTGCCCAAGAGGTGAGACCTCTTAAAAATTTTGTGGAGGCCCAAGAGGTGAGACGTCTTTAAAATTGTGTGGAGGCTAAAGAGGTGAGACCTCTTAAACATTTTGTAGAGCCCCAAGAGGTGAGACCTCTTAAAAATTATGTGGAGGCCCAAGAGGTGAGACCTCTTAAAAATTATGTGGAGGCCCCAAGAGGTGAGACCTCTTAAACATTTTGTGCAGGCCCAAGAGGTGAGAACCTCTTAAAAATTATGTGGAGGCCCAAGAGGTGAGACCTCTTAAAAATTATGTGGAGGCCCAAGAGGTGAGACCTCTTAAAAATTATGTGGAGGCCCAAGAGGTGAGACCTCTTAAAAAATTATGTGGAGGCCAAGAGGTGAGACCTCTTAAAATTATGTGGAAGGCCCAAGAGGAGAGCCATAAATATATATATATTTTTTTTTACGGAGCAATTC
>ONZH01000060.1:0-14874 GCA_900303285.1 Rhinella marina | reverse complement strand
CATGAGGGTAACCACCAGGCTGTTGCAGGAGAATATGGGTTAATGGTGGGATTAAGCAGCCTCAGAGGCATCCATGCAAGCTGCCCCTGCTGTTTCCTGTCCATTTCCGTGGTGTTTCCATCATTTTCTGAGGTTTCCAGGTTTTCACCCAGCCTTCCCTAGGCAGAGCCTTGGTCCCCTGCAAAAATGCTCGAGTCTCCCATTGACTTCAATGGGGTTCGTTACTCGAAACGAGCACCCGAGCATCGGGAAAAGTTTGTCTCGAATAACGAGCACCCGAGCATTTTAGTGCTCGCTCATCTCTAAAGGTGACCAAAAATTGTCTGTTTTGGCACAGTTTTTTTTTTTACTGCGTTCACCTGGCGGGGTGGATGACATGATATTTTTATAGAGCCGGTCGATACAGACGCGGCGATACCTAATATGTATACCTTTCTTTTTTTACCTTTTTTTTCAATTTTTTTTTTTACTTTTTTTTGGAAAATGGCGTTTTTTGTAACTGGAAACTTTTATTTTATTTTTTTAAACTTTATTTTTTAACTTTTTTCCCACTTTATTTAACTTTTGGGGGTGTGATCCCCTTTACAATGCATTACAATACTTTTGTAATGCATTGGCTGTAAGTGTATTACTCAGTGTAATACACTTACAGCCTGCTTCCTGTGCGATCCAGGGGGCTGGATCGCAAAGGCTCGCAGGGATAGCAGCCACGATGCCTAAGGAAGGCATCGGGCTGCTATCTATGCCATCGGGTCCCCGTCACAGCAGCACGGGGACCCGATGGCCCCCGTTCGCCATCCTGAAAGTGGCACACCATGCCGCACGCCTCATGTGCAGTGGTCAGCGCTGACTACGGCACATGAGGGGTTAATGCGCCGGCATCTGTGTTTTCACCGATGCTGGCGCATTCAGCAGGGGTCCGGCCCGGAGGCTCCCTGACACCCATTTTCTACATCGCCGTCTTTAGATGGCGCTACAGACTAACGACTCGCGCCGCCCGCCGTCTAAAGACCTTATGAGACTCCAAGTAGGGTGGGGCCGGCATCAGGGTCTAAGCGTGCAGGGGCTACAAGCTTGTCCACCTCTGGAGGCCGAATGTCAGGTGTGTAGAAGTATTTCACCACTCTGCCGGGGGACATCAGCATGACCACGTGCAATTTCTGTAAGCAGAAATTGAGCCATGTGAAAGCCTCAAATGTAGGGATCACTGCTCTGTGGAACCATCTGAAGTGGCGTCATGCCGCAAATTTGTCTAACCAAGGTAGATTACAGCAGCGCATTAATACTGAAGAGCTGGCTACTTCTCCCGGGGTCCAATGCATCAGGCAGCCCGCATGCAGGGGTGTAACTAGTACATACACGTCCTCGTCGTCAACCGCGGGCGTTTCTCCACCTTCTCTTACTCGTCAGCCGTCCATCGTCGAGTGCGTGACCAGGAAGCAAGTTTACGCAACCAGCAATCCAACAGTGCACAAACTTAATTCTCACCGGACCAAGTTGCTGGCTGTGCAGTCTCTGCCGTACAATTTAGTTGATTGTACAGCTTTTAGGGAGCTGATGGCTTGCGCTCAGCCACACTGGCAGATCCCTAGCTGGCATTACTTTTCAAATAAAGCACGTGGCGGACAACATAGGACGCTCCCTGCAGCTGTCCCTCTGAAGCACCGTGCACATCACGGTCGACACCTGGAACAGTGCATATGGCCAGGGACAATACATGTCCTTTACGGCCCACTGGCTGAATGTTTTTAGTGGCAGCGAGGCAGCAACCCCCCAGCAACAGGGCCATTGCTTTTGGCACCTCCACGCAGTTTCTAGCCAGTATTGCAGACCACCAGACACCTATCCACTCGCTCCTTAACGGGCAGTCCGCCTGCAGGAGCATCGGAGCATCGAGTTGACCCCCCTCCTTCCTATCACATGTGCCAGGTTAAATGCTGCCACGCTGTGTTAGATTTAATCTGTCTTGGCAACACCAGCCACACAGGCCAGTGCTTGCTGCATCACATCAAGCAGCAAATAGCACGCTGACTGTCTCCCCACCACCTGTAAGTGGACAAGATCGTGAGTGACAACGGGACAAATATAGTGGCAGTGCTGAACCTGGGGCAATTCACACATGCTCCCTGTATGGCACATGTACTAAATCTAGTGGTTCAGAGATTTCTGAAAACATTCACTGGCCTGCGCACAGTGCTGGCAAAGTCACGGAAGCTTTGCTCTCATTTGAGTCACTCTTATGCGTCCCACAGCGCTCTGCTGGACTTGCAGAGGCAATACCGTCTTCCGCCACACTAGTTGATAGGTGACATGCCAACTCGATGGAATTCCACGCTTTACATGTTGCAGCGGCTCCTTGAGCAGCGGAGAGCAGTGGATGACTTTGTCCAGCAGCAGCCAATATCGTCGACCATAGGGAGCAGGTGTGGCTTAGATTTCCGCCAGTGGAGGCTGGTGCGAGATGCCTGTAGTGTGCTGAAGCCCTTTGAAGAAGCCACTAAATTGGTGAGCCGGGACAGCTATGGTGTGAACGACATTGTTTCACTAATATTTGTCCTTGAAAAGACACTGTCGCTCATGCAGAAGGGGGCAATGGGGGAAGGAAATCCTGCACATCTCTCTGCACGCTATGTTGTCACTGTTGGGGAGCCCCAACGACAAAGTTCCATGGAGGTGCAGGAGGAGGGGGGAGGAGCTTCAGCTAGAGGAGGGGAGGAGGAGGAGTTTGATGATGAAGAGGAGGAGACACAGTTGGAGGAGCTGGAGGATGATGATGACACCTTCAGGGACACTCAAGTGTCTCAAAGAGAGGCTGAAATGGAAAGAACTGGCTCCTTGGGCACGGTGGCCAGGATGGCGAGCTTTATGCTCACATGCTTATGGACTGACAGGCGTATCCTAAAAATAAATCAGACTGACAAATACTGGCTTGCAATGCTTCTGGACCCACTGTATCACTCCAACATGGGGGATTGTTTTCTTCCCCAGGAAAGGAAGGAGAAATTAGCTTCATACCGGGAGAAGCTATGCACTTACCTGGCCACAGCTTTCAGCCAGCCCCATCCTGCTGCCAGTGTTTCTGCCACAACCAGCAGCAGCCAGTTAAGCCTCATTAGTATGATGCAACAATTTTTTTCAGCCTCCAAAACAGCCGCAGCCAAGTGAGCAGGCCCAGTCCACCCGCTACAATGAGCAGGTTCAGGCTTACCTGCAGTCTGGCTCGCAAAGCCTCTTATCACACCCCCTGGACTTCTGTTGACACCCAAATGCACCAAACTGTCACCTGGCAGTGTCCAAAAAAACACCTTTTTAAAAATGAATCAAGGCTGGATTACCTCTGATTTTTCACACTCCTCTTGCTGAGGCAGATGATTAGATTAGGCCAAAATAGTTCGCTTGTCTTCCCCCTGTTGCTGTCAGCCATAAAGTTGCACGCCAAACGTCTTGTGTCATGGGCTGAGCGAACCTGAACTCCCCAAACCAAAACCCCAAAATGTTATTAAAATCCAAAAACTTTTGTCTACCTCCGCCTCCATTTTCAACATTAGCACTTAGCAGGCTAGTAGCTGTTATACTCCACCGTTCTTAGTTCTAATTAGTATTTGTAAATTTGTTTTGGAGCCTTTCCTCCTAAAAAATATATATATTTTTATATTTTTTTAGTAAAAATGGTATTAAAAAATAAAATAGTTACACTTTTGTTTACCTCCGCCTCCCGTTACAAGTTACATTAGCAGAGATTGTTATACTCCACCGCAGTTTGTTGTATTTACTATTCACTCTCTGCTGTGATGATGTACCCCGTCCCCTACTACTACTGGCCTTGCCACCAATGAAAAGCCCATATATAATTTTCACTGCCTATCTTTACAAGGTAGAATGTTTACAGGCTTATTGTCCAAACAAGCCAAGCCTTTTTCTCTGACTGTAATCCGGGAACTGGAGTGTGCGTAATTTATTAATGCTTTGGCCTGAAGACACCCGGGAAAATGTCCTTTGGACAATTTTTGGAGGCTCCAGCCAAAAGAGAAATCCCTGTCTTCTTCACAGTAATGCGGGCTCCGGCCTATGCACAATTTTTGGAGGCCCCGGCCTAAACAGACACCTATGTCTTCTTCACAGTAATGCGGGCTCTGGCCTATGCATAGTTTTTTTTGGAGGCACCGGCCTAAACAGACATCCATTCACACTAATGCGGGCTCCGGCCTATGCACAATTTTTGGAGGCTCCGGCCTAAACAGACACCCCTGTCTTCTTCACAGTAATGCGGGCTCTGGCTTATGCAAAATTTTTGGAGGCTTTGGCCTAAACAGACACTTCTGTCTTCTTCACACAAATGCGGGCTCTGGCCTATGCACAATTTTTGGAGGCTCCTGCCTAAGCAGACATCAATTCACACTAATGTGGGCTCCAGCCTATGCACAATATTTGGAGGCACTGGCTTAAACAGACACCCATGTCTTCTTCACAGTTATGCAGGCTTTGGCCTATGCACAATTTTTGGAGGCTCTGGCCTAAACAGACACCCCTGTCTTCTTCACACTATGTCAGGAAGGTGTTAAAGGTTTAAAAAAACAATTAAAACACAGGTTTTAGAAGAAGAATTTTAGTAAAATAAATAACTTTCAACAAAAAATAAATAAGGAAAAAAAAAGGAAAGAAAAAAGGTTTCACAGGACGTCTGACCATCATTGCCTGCAGCTCTCGGAGCTCCAGCTGCAGGCCGCGAATAAGCTGGGAGGCAGCATGGAGCCTGGTGTCAAAGCATCGTAAGGCTGCCTCCACCTCGAAGTCAGTCGGGATATCTGTAGGGGTGGAAACAGTAATATAATTAGTATGATCAAGTTAAAAGGGTTGTTCCAATGAAAAATATTCTAAACTTTCAAACCAGCACCTGGATTAGAATACTTTAGCAATTGAATGTCATTAAATATTTGGTATATCTACTGAAACGAGTTTTTCAGTGACATGTATCTGTATTGAGCCTTTTATTTTGCTTTGAACTGCTCACTGAGCAGGCCACACATGGTCAGTTTGGGGTTTATACTTACTGGACACCCATACTGAGTGGTCTTCCCATGGTCCTGGGGAAAACTCCTCCCTGACGGTTGGAGCTACAAAAGATACAACATAAATTTAGCTTATATTTTGAAAACAGAAGGTCGACCCATTAAACTTTTTATTTTACCTACCTTCTATCTCTGGAAGTTGGACTGGTGGTGTTGGAGGGGCAGGTGGGGTCCTCTCTCGCTGTTGTGGAGGAGTGTGAGAGGGGCTCCTCTGGTGCAGCAGCTGTCAAAAATCATTAAATAATGGCATTACATTCAACTCTAATAAACAGTTGTAACTTCTGATGTTGATACATGTGAATAGTTTTGGGCTGGATCCCATTCCTAACAACTAGTGCTCTACAATATCACCGCAGCTGCACTCCCACGTAGCCTGGATTAAAAATAAATTAAATATGTTTACGCTTACTAGAAGCTGAAGGTATTGTTGGGGCCGTCCAGCCTCGACGGTGATGGTTACGTCGTTGACGTTTCTCTGCAACATGAATCCGTACACAATTGTTATGATGACCAACCGTTTTTAATACTAACACTGTATACTACTATGAAGATATTATGGGTGAGAGGAGGGCCATATCCTTTTTTTTTTCTTCTAAATGGGTACTTATTGCGATAAATTTCTTAATATTGTTAACATGGGAATATTTCTGATATCGCCAACTTACATTAGCTGCACCATGAGCATGTCTTTGAGTCTGTATGTAGGAGGAGGAAGCGCTAACTATGAAGGGGTATATATATATATATATATATATATATATATATATATATGTAAGGGTACTTTCTTTCACCACTAGCGCATTTGCCTAACTCAAACGG
Organism: Rhinella marina; assembly: GCA_900303285.1. Classification (NCBI taxonomy): domain Eukaryota; kingdom Metazoa; phylum Chordata; class Amphibia; order Anura; family Bufonidae; genus Rhinella; species Rhinella marina. The sequence goes on along the minus strand of ONZH01000060.1, from coordinate 8,986 downwards.
GAGAATGGCCAGCCTCATTAACAATAATGGGGGATGGCGCTGATCCAACCGCTATCCGGCAAGAATGAATACTGCAGAACAGCCTGCAGGATCACCACCACATATGTGAAAGTAGCCTAAGGCAAATTACTGGGAAAGGGCACGTATCTGAGAATACCATCACTTGTTTGGGTGGAGGTGGAGACGTGGCCTAGCATGACAGAAAATTGCTGCAGCGCACTATGCACACCCACGTTGTCCTTCTATACAGTTTTCATTATTGGCACTGGTATATAAACAATACAGTACACTAATTTTTTAACATGTTTTTACTTTTCAAATATTTTGTTACTCACCCTGCCATATCTCTGCGTGGATCTCATTAAGCCGCTCTGGGCACTTGAACTTCAAATCAGACCATTTGCGCACGTATTCAGTTGAGTAGCATACCGTTAACAACGCTATGTTTGTTATTAGTCTGCGAATGTTCGCAGAACACGACCAGAATAACGCATGATGTACGCAGCTTCGACTGAATAGATTTGTATTAAGAACAAATCTTTTAAAAAATTCCTCAAACATTCGGCGAAGAGAATCTTTGAAGATTTGCTCATCTCCAATTCTAACCAATAAAGTTCTATTTTGATCTCATCTGTATACAAAACATTGTTCCAATAGACCTCTGGCTTGTCAGGGTGATCTTTGGCAAAGTGCAGATAAGCAGCAATATTTTTATGAATATTATCTCTCTCTTTAAAACCACGTCATGAACCACCAAACATGTGTCTCTATGTTTTTAGACTTGAAATAAACACTAATTACTAGACCTGTACAAAAAACTATGTCAGGCGTTACCCAGCAAGATGTTGTTCATGGCTTTGCTGGAAGGATTGCAATATCGACTTGTCAAGCCCTGATCAGTGAGACAGGAAGCCAAGCCAATTAGATTCCTGGCTCAGTGTCCAATCCCAGAGATAGGCGGGTGAACTAAGACTGCTACTCAGTGATTGCAAATGCATGTGATACATAAAGCGTCAAGGCTATGTTTGTATGTCTGTACTTTGCATCTGAACCTAAGATCTCCTCGTTAATCCTTCATGTTTTGACTTTGGCTTATTTTCTTAATTAACCCCTAATCTACTGGATTATCCATTGTCTCATCTATTTGTCTCTTCTGTTTCTGATCATGGCAGTCTACTACACTTTACACTCTGATAAGTCTGTTTCTAGCAAGCTTGCACCAGATTTCTGTTACCTTAATCCACAGCTGTGACCTGGGTCCATAACAGCCAAGTCCACCTGACCTTGTAACAGGATCTGATGAAGAACCTAGGGGTCTCTTTATCTGTCTACTAAACAGAGTAGTTAAAGGGGTTTTGTCACTCAAGCAAATAGCATTTATCTTGTACAGACAGTTAATTGGTTCATTTGCTGGCAGGATTCATTTTTCTATCACATTTTATACTGCAATCCATCAGTATGGCTATGCTCGTACACTGTAAAAAAAAAAAAAAAAAAAACTTCAGCCCATGTGAGGTCCCATGGTCCTGGTCACCAGAGAGTCAGACATTTTTTCCTATAGTGTGCAAGCACGGCCACCAATGATGCATTGCAGGGTCGCCATAAACCATGGAAATAAGTAATGTATATAATGTTTAAAAAATTAATCCAGTCAGCAATATGGGCAATAACAATACTTTAGTAAGTGCCCTGTATTAACTTCATCTACATGATAAATGTCACTTGCTGAAGTGACAAAACCCCTTTAAGGAAGACTGATTTTCAATGGCTATGGTTCCAGATGGTGACCATTGTATTTTCTTACAGGCTACCTTAATGCAAAATGGTTCTTTACATTGAGAGTCAGGGGCGTAGCGAGGGGGGGCAGACGGGGCATGTGCCCCGGGCGCAGACTGCCCGCAGCACTTGGGGGGCATAGCCAGCCAGGCAGCCCAAAGTTTATTTCACTACTGCTACGACTAAAACAATCTCCAATCCCATCGGATCAGCCAGGAAGGGGCCAGGCCACAGCGCTTGAGGGCTGCGCTCAGTCTGGTGTACACTGACACATTGACGTCAGTGACTGAGACGCAGCACCCTGGCTGGCCGGGCAATAAAGGAGCGCGGGAAGAGCAGCGCGGGAAGAACTCCCACCCTTTGGAGAGGAGACTAAGGAGGAGACAGAGAGAGAGGAGCGAGGAGCGAGGAGCCCGCCTACCTGCAGCCTGCCTGGTGTGTTGGTGGAGGTCGGAGCAGATCTGCCACTGGCCTGGCCCTGCTGCTGACCTGTGGAGGAGGACGGTGTGGAGTCTGTCTGATCGCTGGCCTTCCTTGGCCCTGGAGGAGGTGAGCGGTGAGCCTGAGGGGACAGGGGGACTGCTGGTCAGGTCACAAATAATTGTCGTTGCCCCACTTCTCAGTTTGTTTGTTTCAGCTGGCCCACTGCTGCCCTGGAGGTGAGGGGACAGGGACTGGTGGTCACAAATAATTTTTATATTGCCCTACACCCTACTTGTTTCTTAGACTAGTAAGTCTCTGACCAGAATGAGTCAGTCAGGCTGCTCATTGCTGCTTCTTCTAATAGCCTGTCCTGCTCTACAGAAGACAGTGACTGAAGAGTCTGACCCCCACGCTCTCTCCTCTCCCCTCCTGGACAGCTGGGCCACCACCATGACCATGTTGCTGGCAGGGCCGCAGGGGCATCCATTTTTAGCCAGTCTAGCCATAGGCAGGTAGCCCCAGGGGTAGGCAGGGACCAAGGTGGCAAATGGGCATAGTCAGTCAGGGAGGGAGAATAATACAGCTATATTAAATTAATAAAGACTTAATTTTGGCCCCATTTTGCCCTTATACTGTGGGGTCACTCAGGTATCAGAGTCTCTCCAGAGTGATAGAAAATTCACCACCCCCCACCCCCCACCACCAACCCTTTCCTGACCTGACTCTTGCACTGACTGATTAAGAGGTTGTAAAGCTGCAATTTCTTGATCAGAGGCAGGTCATTTGTCTACCCTGTCAGTTACTGACAGCCATGCCCATGCCCTGCTGCTGCTGTACCAGCGGCATCAACTTGATGTGGGTACATAAGGGCCCCAGGTATCAGCTGTCAGCTGCCAGGGTGGCACTTTGAATGAATCTTGAATTGTAGCTTTGCAACTGCTCAGTTTGAATGTTTTCTATTTGATATAGAAAAGGGGGATTGTCCCCCCCCCAGTAGAATTACTGGCAGTCACTAGTTACTGACTGTGTTTAAGCCCCTTTGATACCATATTCACAAAACTGACTGCCATGTGGCCAAACAGTACAACCACCACATATGGGGTGTTGCCATATTCACAAGAAAATGGGTGTTGTGCATTTTCTCCTGTTATGCCTTACGAAAATGAAATGTCTCCTAAATAGGGTCACATATACAAGTTGCTTAGCATATCTACAACAAGACATGGAACCCAACTATTCTATAATCCTTCCTCAAACCATTATGAACATATGCTGCAAAATTATACAATGCACGTATGACATACAGTTAGTACCCATGATAATTGACCCCCTACATACAGACCACTCAACGTAAGGTTTGAGGCATCCTATAGAAGGCCTTTGTGGGTAGTATACTCTTAAGTTCTTGGCTGGACCTTATGTATACAAGCTAGAAATCACATGTTATTTTGTTTAGGTATTCAGTCTATGAAGAACTTGGCATGGATTCTTGGCCATACATAAGGGAAGATTTAAGCTGAAGAAGGTAAAGCTTTATAGTGGTCATTACTTCCTGCAACTATGTGGATGTTCTTAAATGAATAGTCACTTAGAGTATCCTTAACTTTCCTGACATGTGTGTCTTAGGTCTCTTTACCTATTACTGTGATTGGGCTTGGATTTCTCACTCAAAGTGTGGCAATACCCAGAATCATATAATGTCCAAGAGACCATCAGGGGCACAATTCAGAAAAAGAGCCAAGGATAGAGAGAAACAAGCTAACATGTTTTCATCTCTATTGTGTTCATGGCTGAATAAAAAAAAAGACAATGAAGGTAGGCATGTATGTGCAAGTGTTGTATCTGAAAAAATGTGACTTTTATTTCACAATTGTGGTGTAATCTGCCGGCAGCATGTTATAGAGCAGGGCAAGTTGAGTAGATTGTCAATCACTGTCAATTCACTTCAAAGCCCAACATGACCAATGATATGAATGAATGAAATGCAAGTGCTAATAAATATTGGCCCACAAAATTGTACATCAATCTGCTCAACTACTCCAGCTCTATAACATGGTATCTGCCAATCAGACACCATGTTTGACCTGACAGGTTACTTTTAATCATCACATTGGACATGTCACTCAACTTTGAACAGTGTTTTTTGTTTCCTTTCTTCCTGTTGATGAAATCACAGGAAATGTGGATGCCAAAATAATCTCTGAGCTTGAGAGTCAAGAAGGTCTAACTGTGACAGATCATGGCGCACAGCATACTGCAGATGTCGCTACAGATGCTTCACAATGCCACAATGCTTTACCAGCACTACACATGCCCAAGAACAGGATTTGAACACCCCTTCAACATCTTGCTCACACTGTAAGAAAAAAAAAACAAGCAAGTTTTATCTGCTCATGTCCTGTATTTTTTAAGGATCAGTGATAATCTTTTTTTAAATCACAGGAAATGTGTATGGAAAATAACCACTGAGAATGAAAGTCAGGAAGGTGAAACTGTGACCGAGCAAGACGTAGAGCAGACTGCAGATGTCATTACAGATGCCTCACAACGCTTTACCGCTACCAGTGCCCAAGAGCCAGAGTTGCATATCCCTTCAGTATCTTGCTCACATGGTGAGAGAGCCAAACATTCTTTACCTGTTCATGTCCTTTTTTTATAACCATCATGTCTGTTGACTTAGACCTTTTTGGTTCCTTTTTTTTGGTTGAAATTACAGTTAATTTGGATGCCAACATAATCTGTGAGATTGAGAATGAAGAAGGTACAACTGGAACAGGGCATGAAGTACAGCAGACTGCAGATGTCGCTATAGATGCCTCACAATGCTTTACCACTACCAGTGCCCAAGAGCCAGAGCTGCACATCCCTTCAGTATCTTGCTCACATGGTGAGAGAGCCAAACATTCTTTACCTGTTCATGTCCTTTTTTTATAACCATCATGTCTGTTGACTTAGACCTTTTTGGTTCCTTTTTTTTGGTTGAAATTACAGTCAATTTGGATGCCGACATAATCTGTGAGATTGAGAATGAAAAAGGTACAACTAGAACAGGGCATGAAGTATAGCAGACTGCAGATGTCGCTATAGAACCACCAGAATGCTATAACAGAACTACAGATGTCGAAGAACAGGAGTTGCTCACAAGCCTTACAGGGTGAGTCTACCTTTGTCTTTGACTGTTATGAACCAGGAACATGGCCTGCCAAATTTTCGGATAGACAAAGGTTTGTTACTAGAATGAGAACAACAAGTATAGAACCTGATGTCAGCAACAGTTTCAGAGATGGCAGAAAACTGTCAATAGACTGGTTTTTTAAAAAGATGCCAAATGGGCAAAAAGTACGTAGGTCATGGTTACAATATAGCAAGTCAAATATATGCCTTGTACTGTATACCATGAAGAATGTTTTCAGTACTTGCAGAACAAAAACGATCAGTTTTGGCAAAACAGGAAGGTGTCACATTGTGTAGAAAATTAAGTGAGAGAATTCCAGAACATGAACATTCTTTGAGTCATAAAATGAGTTTTTGTTCATGGAAAACCCTTGAGTCTTCATTAGGCAAGGGTGGCATTGACAGGGAACTTCAAGACCAGATAGTTCACGAAGAAAACCACTGGAAGGAAGTTCTTTGTGTTATAGTTGATGTGATAATGCACTTGGCCAGACAGGGTAGTGCTTTGAGAGGTTCACAGGAAAATTTTGATTTTGCAGATCAAAAAAGTGGAAAGTTTCGGAATATGATTGAACTTGTTTCTCGCTATCACGTCCCCTTGTGTGAACATTTGCAACGTCATAAGAAAGGACAAGTGAGCTATTTTTCAGCTGAGATTCAAAACCAGTTCCTGGACATCATTGCTGGTAAAGTAAGGGAACACATCCTTAATGATGTCAGAGAAGCAAAGTATTTTTCTGTGATGTTTGACTTTACACCAGATATAAGCCATTTGGAACAGATGTCTGAAGTCCTAAGATACGTTAAAATTACATAGTGTGGCCCTGAAATAGTTGAAAGCTTCATAGATTTTTTTGTAGCGAGTTAGAAAACGGGCCTTGCCCTTACTGAATTAATCCTACAGAAAATAGAAAAGGATGGCTTAGATATTAAAAATTGCAGAGGGCAATCATATGATAATGGAGCCAATATGGCTGGAAAGTATAAAGGGGTTCAAGCACGGTTACTTCAAGAAAATAAGCTAGCATTCTTTGTACCCTGTGCAGCCCATTCCTTAAATCTAGTTGGAGTAAATGCTGCAAGTATGTCACGACAGGCAGAGACTTTCTTTGGAACCCTACATTGTCTGTACTTGTTCTTTGTTGCCTCAACTTTCCGATGGGAAGTTTTAAAGAAACATGTAACAGTTAGCCTGAAGTCACTAAGCAAAACCAGATGGTCAGCAAAGTTGGACGCAGTAAAGCCCATTTATATGCACCTATCAGAAATAATAGACACTTTAAATGATTTAAAAACCAGTTCAGTCACAAACATGGAGACAAAAACTGAGGCTGCTTCACTGATGTATAACATCAAGAAGTTTGAATTTGTCATCATGTCTTGTTTTTGGTACAAAGTGCTAAGTCAGATTGATCGTGTCAACAAACTTCTTCAACAGGAAACTATCACAATTGATATGTCTGCAAATCATATTCATGGTCTCTTGAACCTGTTAGAGTCTACTAGAACAAGCTATGCAACCGATGCCATAAATGAAGCGAAAACAATAGCTGAAAGGTGTGGGCTGGATCCAAACTTCAGAGATGTAAGAAAGCGAAAAGTCAATAGGATGTTCGATGAAGAATGTGAAGATGAGAGTGTGCTATTGTCACAAGACGACAAATTCAGGATTGCACTTGTTGAAATAAGTGACAAAATTCTTTCTGAAATGAGAACGCGGTTTGAAGCCATAGATAAGCTTAATGATATTTTTGGGTTTCTTATTGGGTCTCAATTTGACTCATTATCAACACAAGAGCTCAAGTAAAAGGTCACACAACTATACATGGCATATGAAAATGATCTTGATAAGGATGAAATAATCTTAGAAGTGGAGAGCTTTAAATATCATGCTCTGGATTTCCACATAAGTATAAGAACTGCCACACCTGCAAGTCTGTTGACCTTCATTTACAAGAACGGACTACAAGATGCTTACCCCAATATCGCCATAGCTTTGAGAATCTTCCTCACGATGCCAGTAACGGTTGCTTCCAGTGAAAGAAGCTTCAGCAAGTTAAAGCTTCTGAAAACATACCTTCGAAGTGTAATGGGACAACAACGTCTAACAAGTATTAGCATTATTTCCATTGAGCATGAGGTTGCTGCAAAAATTTCTTATGATGACATCATAAAAACCTTTGCAGCAATAAAAGCTCTTAAAGTGAAAATGTAACTGTTTAGGTTTATTTATTGTGTAGGGACAGGGATGGTTACTGTTTCTGTAGTATCCTTTCTTAGGGACAGATTTTTTGTTTTCCATGTAGAAAAAAATGTAAGGAGTCTCCTTAGCGAACCTCTAACAGTGTTGGAAGGAAGAGAATCTGTCTTCAGTCTGCAGAAGACACCTGCAGTGTGACATATAGAGGATTCCAGCTGTCTCTTGTCACTACCTGTGAGTTGCCACACAAAGGCATGCTCAGAGCTCAATAAGACACTGAAGACAGACTCTCTTTAGTACCACTCACTTAGAGCTCTGCTAGAAAAGTGTTGAAGCCAACACACTATTTTGGCTAGTTTGTGACAGTTAGCTTTAGGCTTCAGGGGGATTATGAAAAGGTGGGACCTGTCACCTCTCCTGACATGCCAATTGCAGTGACCACTTGCATTCCCCATGTAGTAGTAATTCTGCAGCCTCTACTCTACTTCTAACTCTGTGTTATGTCAATTCTTTACTACTCCTGGTAGAAGTTAATAACTGTCTTGCCTGCACTCTGCTGGAAAGGTGCTGGTGGGTGTTAGCAGTAGCAGGTGTGTCTGACTCTTCCCATGACTGCTGCTGGTGGGACACTGCTTCAACTGGTAACACCCAACTGTACATGACCTGCAGACTGCTGGCCATTCAATCATTACTTCTAGCAAGAATAATGTAGGAAAGGCATATCAGAGGGCCATAACAACAGATGCTCCGGAATTAGTACATGGAGAATGCAAGTATTTACTAAGTCAAACATGTCAGGAGAGGTGGGGGGTGTTCTTTAAGAGTTTAAGTTCCTGGCTCCATTTGGGGTGGACATTTATAGCAGTTTGCTGACAAAATTTTTGTAAACTTTAAACTGGAATAATAAAGACATCATGGTACTTCACAAGAATTGATGCTCCTGCATTATTATAGATATTTGCAAAAACGTGTGTGAAGATATCTTATGTCTAAAATCAGCTTTGGTCTTGGGTGGGGCGGAGCTTGGATGGGGTGGAGCTTGGGCAGGGCTTTGATGGGCGGGGCTTTGAGGGGCGCAGAACTGGATCCTTGCCCCGGGTGCAGGAAAGCCTAGATACACCTCTGTTGAGAGTAGTCAAACTATGGAATCCCCAATATTAATGACACATACAATTGTAGCATTTGAAAGGCACCTGTATTGCACAAATAATGTGTGTTGGGTTCCTCTATATTCATCATACTATAGCTCTCCTTAGTACTGAGAAAAATTATGCCAGGCAACATCTGGTCTATTTTTTTAAGACCAAGTCATACAACACAATGCAGTTGCACCAAATACATGAAAACTGTGCGCTATTTTATAAAATATATAATTTGGTGCAATACCTTTCTACATTTGTTTTACACTGGTAT